>PVJH01020733.1:0-40161 GCA_004026705.1 Nesogale talazaci | reverse complement strand
AAACAGGACCCTGGTGAAATTTTTAGCCATTGTCTCCTCCATTCGGGATAGCGGCTCCAGACTGATGAGGCTATTCAAATAGTCCACCACTCTTCTGCTTTTACCTTCTACTTCGGGTGTCACAGAAGTAAAGCCTGTGTGTCTTCAGGAACGTGTTCCATTCCATCACACAGGGTCTGTTTATGCGTCTCGGCCAAGAGGATGTCACCGGCCTGTGAATCAGTATGCATGTCTGAGTGGCAAGAGAATCTAAAAGGAACAAGAGGAGATTTCCTCACTGAAGTGGAAAGGGAAGTTTCTCCACTCCAGAAAGACCTGCTGTCGTTTGCCACTGTCCCGGATAGTGAACATGGTGCGCTCCTTGCCCTGAGCTAAAGACAAGGCTACAACAGACAGACACACGGGATCTGCTCACGGAAACTACACACAAGTGCACCTTCGAGGGCTTTAAGCACAAGGGAGACACTTCTCAGACAAGAGCAGAAGCCAACCCGGCCCGACCCCTTTTCTACTCATTTTCTCCTGCTCTTGATACATCACTTTCCGTGAAGTTTCCTGTGTATTGCTTTTCTTTCCCCAGCTCTGATGCATGCCTGTCTGCCCCCCCCCTTATTTGTTGAGAGTCAAATGTGTTGCGTTTTAAAAACACGCACAGTTCAAGTCACAGTGCTGCCATTTAACCATGCTGAGCCTTCCCTCAGTTTTCTCATCTCTAAATTTTAGATACCGATTAGCTTCAGGTGTCAGACTAAAGATTAAATGCACAAATGTAATGCTGAGCTTTGTATGGAAATCGGATATTGCTAAACATGGGCAGGGTCCTCGCTTCTGCCTGACCTCTTGCCCAGTTGTTACGAATTGTACCGTCTAGTACCCTTAGCACTGGTGACGCCCCATCGCCCTTGTCTGTTTCTGACTCTTCATCCCCCTCGTTTCGTCTCTTTGCCGGGGCTCTCCTCATGATACATGCTCTTTTCCTCTGAATATATCTGTGTTGTGCTTGCTGGTAGGGACCACTGAGTCCCTTCTGACTCACAGCAACCCTGTCCAGAACAGAGAGAATCACCACCCAGCCTTGTGCCACCCTCACTATTGCCGCTTTTGAGTCTATTGTTGCTTCTGCTCTATCAGTTCCCCTGATCAAGAATCTTCCTCTTTTTCGCTCTCTTTCCCTTTTACGAAGCAGGAGGCCCTTTCCGAGGCGCTGGTCTCCCCTGACAGCACCTCTCATGTATGTCAGATGAAGTCTTGCTAGCCTCACTTCTCAGGAACATCTGACTGGACTTCTTCTACAGCAGATCTACAGTATGCATTCTTTTGGCCATCTGTGCTTCTTTTAATATTCTTTACCACCACCGTAGCTCAAATGTTTTGATTCTTCTTCGGTTATCCTTATTCAATCTCCAACATTCACATGCAAATGAGGTGATTGAAAATACCATGGCTTGGGTCTACCTTTGGGTGGGAATAATTAGACCGTATGAAATACTGCAAGTAGACCTAACATGCAAGCATGTTAGTGACATGCTGATTTCTAAATATGCTGGCGGCTATGAGTTGTCAACCAGTCAATTCTGCCCCATAGCAACACAGATGTCACAGAGTAGAACTGTTCTAGGAAGAGTTCTTGCTTATAGTCTTAATGAAAGCAGATCATCAGGGCCTTTGTTTGCTGTACCTTAGGGTGTGTTTGAGACGCTACATTTTAGGTTAACCAATCAAGAGCTAACCCTTTGTGCAAAGAATAGTAATAACACTGTTAAATACTTCTGGGCCATTCTGTATTACCTAGTCTGAACGAAACATTTGGGGTGGAAGGTTAGCTAAATTGTCCAATGCCTACATAAATCAAATGCTTGAATAAGAAGGCACCTACTCAAAATGTAGATTGAGTAAGTAAAGGGCAGACTGATTACATTCCTGGGTAACCAGAAGACAATGGCATTATCAATAAGGTAAGTTTAAATAATGTTGCGACTAGCCCTTAAGCCTGGGTTGTTTTGTTTTGTTTTGTTTTAGAGGGGAGAGGGAACATGTTCTATTGTGAGAAAAATGATCTAGGGAGTGAAGTTTCCATAGAACTTCAGAATCATAGTTCTTCTTCCCATAAAATGTGAAATCCCCCAAATATATACAGAGATTCAGATCCTGGCAATGCTTATCCCACTCCATATTTCCATCAATGTTTATCTGGAGGGCCACTGTAACCTGCATAATGTTTGGTAGTTGGGAGCCTGACCTGACATTTCCGTGTCTTAGACTTTTCTTGCCTTTATTGTCTTTAAGTTCTTGACTTCCTTCTGCCCTTGTTTTTACTGAACTTCATCCTGTTAGTTTCTGATTACTTGTCCAATTTGTTGAGGTCATTTCCCATTCTAATCTCATCCCCCAAGCTTTCAGCCTCCACTTTAAATTCCATCTCCTCTATG
Organism: Nesogale talazaci; assembly: GCA_004026705.1. Classification (NCBI taxonomy): domain Eukaryota; kingdom Metazoa; phylum Chordata; class Mammalia; order Afrosoricida; family Tenrecidae; genus Nesogale; species Nesogale talazaci. Next base: position 37,732 of record PVJH01020733.1, on the reverse strand, counting down.
AACTTAATGAGTATGCTACTGCAGCATCCAAGTCATTGATGACAATTTTAACTAGAAGCGGATCCAAGGATGCATTCTGTGTAGCACCCATTTCTATGTGTTTATATATCTGCAAGTACTATAATAAGTTGGATTTATAATCTGTGATCATTCTGCTAGATGCTGTGACATTTTTGGCACTCCAAGACTTTATTTCCATAGAAGTGCAGTTATGTAATAAGTTCACTGCCCAAACTTAACTCTGTCTTAAAAATTAATTTAAAAAAATCTCCTTATGTTGAAGGCAGAAATTAGTACATAATCAATAAATCTACTTTTAAAAACTAAAGATGTTTTAGGATTGCAAAAAAATATGTAAGTATATAGTTTCATTAGTCTTCCCTGAGAATCAGTTGGATATGCACTCTACCCTGCTGAAGGCACACTGGATGGAAACAGCAAGACCTTGGCCTCAAGCTCAACCTTTGCCATTTAGCAAATGACCTTGGGTAAAGCATCTAACCTCTCTCAGTCTTGATCTCCTTATCCTCATCAGTAAATGAGGGGATCAGATCAGATGACCGCACATGTGCCTCCCAGCTCCAAGTCTCTGTGATTCTTTCTTGATTAAGGGCCTAATTATTCACAGTAGCAAATTGCTATGTGTATTCCTTGATTATAAGCTGTTCCCATGACACTTATATATAATATTATACTGTTGAACATATCTAAGAAGTAAGGGTTAGACTAGCTTTGTTTATTGTCTAGAATTCATTTGTCAAAAAATATATGAGGGGCTTCAAAAATTCATGAAAAATTAGAATCAAAAGATTATGAAAGATTTCTATTCCTTTATTTTTTCCTTTTTTTCCCATTCACTTTTAAAGTCCCTTTATATATAATCAAAGAAATATATGATCTATGGACTCTCAAATATTACATGTAATCTATGAACTCTAAAATATGGATGAGGAGGGGATAGCTAACCTGTCCTTGTGATATCATTAATCCTGAATAATTAGTTCCCACTTAAAAAATGTGAAGAGATTGAGGCCCAGGCTGAGCATCAGACTTAGGGGACAATATTGAACTTAATGGACTTGATTTGGACTGGGTTGTTTATTTTCTTGATATCCAGTTACTCCTTGATACAAAGCTCTTTCTTATCCTGAATATTTAGTTCCCACTTGAAAAAAAATGAAGATATTGAGGCCTATGCTGGTTTAGTGACCTCTCAGAGTCATCGAGCTGTATAATGATTTTTGAGCCCAAACTTGGGTTTTTGGCCACAAGGTGCTACACTCATTCTATAATGCTATGTCCTCCTGGTTTTGTTATGTATTTTTCAATCTGAGTAAAAATGGTAATATTATTAATTATACCAGAATTAAAATGCCTCATCCTCACAATGAAGGACTATCTCTTTTTCAATGATTGTGGTATCTACATAATCTCATATCAACTTGATTAGGATATTGATTAGAATATTAGGAGTGAGAGGGTGGAGTGTAGTCTGTCAATAGGTCATAGCTTGACTGGAGGGCAACCAAAATAAATAGCTCCCTGAAGACAGGTCTCTCTCTCTCTCTCTCTCTCTCTCTCTCTCTCTCTCTCTCTCTCTCTCTCTCTCTCTCCCCTTCACTTTCCTGTTGATAAGGCATGTGGAGCTATGTGGAGCCTCGCTGAGACCTTGGAGAACCCTGGAGATGCTTCCTCCGCCACTGGATCCAGAAGACTTTGCAACCATTGGCTGTGATCTTCCAGCATTTTGCATCATTGCATGTAGCTGTGTGAGTCTGAAGAGAGATACTTGGACTAGCATCAGACTTAGGGGATAATATCGGACTTATGGATTTGATTTGGACTGGGCTGGTTATTTTCTTGATAACCAATTATTCCTTGATATAAAGCTCTTTCTTACACATATAAGAGTGTCCCAGGATTTATTTCTGTAGTGTGCCTGACCTAATACAATGATGAATAGCAATCAACTCTGGCTGGCCCTGATATCAGAAGTCGTTCTAATTTTTTAAAATCTGGCAATATAGAAGTAATTTTCTTTAAGAAATTCATAAAGGCTGTGTTCTAAAGGTATTGAGCTCTAATTTGGAAAATAATTATGATTTTTAAAAACTCAAACCCTTTGTATTAATATATCCTCCCAGAAATAAACTCTATCTTTGGGTGGAGAAAAGGGACTCTAGTCTACATTTTTCATTGTCTTTCCCATCTGATACTAGATTAGGTCTGCAGGTGGGAGGGATGATGTTAACATTCTCAATCCCTGTCTCCTCTTAACATTTCTACCCTCCACATTCATTCATTTCTCTGATTCATTTGGATTTTCTCCAATGTAAGTTCTATATAAATGTTTAAACAGTGAGTTGAGGGAGAGGGAAAACCTAAAGACCTAGACAAACATTCTGAAAAGAGTAAAAATGAAGAGATTGGAAAAGAAGGATTGGAAGAAATCAAAAGGCATTGGTTTACCTCAAAAAGGTGTTTTCTTTTAGGCTGGCATTGTAAGAACTGCGGGTTTGTTTGTTTGTTAGAGAGCATTGACCAAATGGCAGAAAAACACAAAACAAAACAAAAAAAAAGAGTTGTCTTCAATAAGTGACTCACAGGACAACAAAACAAGAATTGGATATACCAGCAAATCATAGGGGTTAATCAGCAGCAGTTCCTCTTTGTGAAATCACAAGGGATCAGAAGGGAGTGTGATGAAGAAAAGCCTCTTCCTTCTCTGTGCTAAGTTCCTCTTCCATTATCCATTAATCTTCCTCCAATGCTGGTCCATTTTCTTTGACTCCTCTTCTTCAAGTCACTCAGAACATCAGCCTGGGATATTTTCCATAGAAAATATCTTTCCAAGAAAGTAATGGACAATCTTTTGATATGTTTTATATATATTACCAGACTGAATCTGTACTAGAAGCAAATATGATAGATAGGATGTCTTTGCTTCTAATGGTTAGACTCTAACTAAAATATCGTAGTTGCAGTGATAGGACATCATGTCCTTGTTTAAGTTATGTTAGTGGCAAAGCTGAGGGAGCATCATGTTTAGAATAATATTATGCTAATAAGTTTTAATAGACTGGAGAGAATGCTGCTTCCAGGCTAACAAGTGAACCTAACAGGCCGGTCATTAATTTCCATGAAGGAAACTCAGTCCAGCCTCTAGAACAGTAGTTCTCAACCTGGGAGTTGACCAACCCTTTCACAGGGGTCACCCAATCCATCACAGTAGCAAATTTACAGTTATGAAGCAACAATGAAAATAATTTTATGGTTGGGGGGTCACCATAGCATGAGCAACTATATTAAGGGGTCACAGCATTAGGAAGATTGAGAACCACTGACCTAGAAGCTGGATATGGACTTTAGCTAACACCCAGTAAGAACCTCAGCTACATGCACATGGATTCTTCAACCAAGAGAAATAAGCTCGGAAGTGATTTTTTTTCTCATCCAAGCCTACAGATGAGCACACAGTACAGACAGCACTTTGATGGCAACCTTGTAAGACATTGAGCACCACGTTCAAGTTTGGTTGTGCCAGGACTGTGATCTCAGACACACTGTAGAATAGTAAATATGTGGTTTAAGTTGCTCAGTTTGCAGTGAATTATTATGCAGCCACAGAAACCTGATATCATGCTTATATCTAATTTAAGGAAAAGGAACTTTTGGGAAATAAGTGAATGGACTTTTGAGCACTTAAGTCTGTTCAAGATCACACAACCAGTGAGGAAAAGAACCCATTTACAACTTGTTGCTAGGTGACAACAAGTAGACTCTGGACCACAGCAACTTTATGATTGTTATGAACAGAATGAAACATTTCATAGCCCCTATCACCCGCATGGGACTTGTTCCTTTGCTTGGGCCCAGTGATGCCGTCACTGTATCAATCCATCTTGTCAAGGACCATCCTTTTTCACTGCCCCCCCCCCCCACTTTATCAAACATGATAACCTTCTCCAGGGACTGGTCTCGCCTGACAATTGGTCCAAAGTATGTAAGATGAAATCTTGCCATCCTTGCCTCTAAGAAACACGCTAGTCTAATTGCTTCCAATAGAGATCAGTTTGTTTTTTAGCATATTTTCAATTTTCTTCTCCAGCCCACGATTTAAGCACATCAATTTTTCTATCATCTCTTCTATTCAGGGTCCAAGTTTCACATGCATGTGATGCAATGGACAGTACCCTGGCTTGGGCCAGGCTCATCTTTGTTCTGAAAGTAACATCTTTGCTTTTCAATACTCCAAAGAGGCCTTGTGCAGCACTTACCTAATGCAATGTCTTTTGACCTCTTGACTGTTGCATCCAAAAACACTGATTATGGATACAAGCATGACAAAATCGTTGACTTCACCTTTTTCTCCATTTATCATGATGATAATTATTGGTCCAGTTATGAAGATTTTGGTCTTGCTTATGTTGAATTGCAATCCGTGCTGAGGGCAACATCCCTCAATCTTTATCAGAAAGTGTAGGTCCTTCTAGTTTTTAGTAAGGTTGTGCCATCTGCATGTTGCAGGTCATTAAAAAGCCTTTCTCCAAATCTGATACCACCTCTTCTTCATAGAATATGTTGCTGCAAAAATGTATTTTCCATGAACGTGGTTGGTTTTGCAAAATTTTGTCACATGATTGCTAGATTTATTTCTATCACCAATCCACATTTTCCAAGTACTGTCCCTTCCTTCTCTTTTTATTGCCAATAACTATCAATGCATCTGGATTGCATGTTTGATCAATTTCTGACTGAAGTTGTTGGCAGAATGCTTCAATGTCTTTATCACTTACTTTTGTGGTTGGTGCATAAATTTGAATAATGGTTGTATTGATTAGATTTCCTTGAAGGCAGAGAGATATCATCCTATTACCAATAGCCTCATCCTTTGTGAGTAAGTTATCGAGACCCTCTTCTTGCTACACCATTCTTCTTGCCTGTGTTATCCCCAGTGTAGTACATCGTAGGATTTTAAGAACAAAATGGCCAATACTAGTACATTTCAGCTCAGTACTGCCTAGGATATCAATCTTCATGCATTTTTATTTCAATTTTTACCAGTTCCAATTTTCTTAAATTCACACTGCACACATTCCAAGTTCTGATAATTAGAACGCTTTTGTAGCTGCTTCTCTTTACCTAGACATGTGCCCATTGGCAAATAAAGACCCCAAAGGCTCCACTCCCACAATTACCCGACGCATGTCCCTGTGATCAACTCTCCTCCCAGCAATCAGCTCCTCTTCAGTCACATTTCAGGTCCCTGGCAATGTTCTGCTTTCTTTGTTTAGGCTTTCCGTATTTGACAGTGCTTCAAAGCTATGCATCAGGCTTCAGCAGCTTCTTCCTGCAAAGTGGGGATCTGAGTCCTTCTTCATGGTCTCTTCTTAATCCAGAACCCCCACTGAAGCCAGTTCACATTGGGTGACTCAGCTGGCATTAAAAATACCAGGGACAGAGCTTCATGCATCCTGGCCACACACAAGCCACCATCGTATGTGACAGACAAGCAGTGACTATTTTAACTTTACCTAAAACCAAAAGATAAAATATTCTTCCTTTACTGCCTTTCCACACTTTTCATTGAATGACATAACTGGCCAGGTATTACCATAGAGATGTTACAATGTGACTCATGGCACTTTGGGACCTATTGGGTCTACATGATTTTAAAGTTAAAACTTAAAGAGCTGGGCTGAGCCCCGGTGGAGTAAGTGGTTGAGGGCGGGGCTGCAGCCCACGGGCTTGGCGGTTCAAATCCAGTGGCGGCTCTTAAGAGCAGCACTGGGTAGCGCCCATGACCACCAGAGGGCAGTGATGTGCGCCGCCCCCCCCCCAAAAAAAAAAAAACCTTGAAGAGCTAAAGCAGTTGACTTTTATCCTCCCGCCTTCCTCCCTAGTCACCATGCTGAGGAAGGATGCCCACTGCTCACACCTGAAGGAGAGGACATGGACAAGAAAAGGGTAGGGGAGACTGGCGGGGGCTGCCTTATTTGCTTTGGAAAGAGGTTTTCAGTCACTCGGACAGGAAATGAAAAGAATGCTCCACAAAAGAGAATTGCTCCACCTCAGAAAAAAGCTCTGCAGTTCGCCAAAATGAGCCTCCGGCCAGGAATACCCAAAGGCAGAAACCCAGAGCGGATGAATCAGGCTCCAGACCTTGGGTGAATGCTGGGCAGCGCTGAATCTCTTGGCCCCACATGGATACGTTGGTTTGGGTTAGATGAAAGGACAATGACAGCAGGCTGGCTTTGAGTTTGAAAAGTCAGGGAGCACTGGCTCATATATCTTAGGGGCGATTTGTCAGATTTGGATTGTAAAGGGTGGAATTTCATTGGCTGGGCGTGGCCGGCCTTGTCTGCTATTGAGTCTGCTGTTTCCTATGCACCTCGGTTAAATTCCTGGAACAGTAATAAACTAGGTGTATCCAGATTTTGACATGCCAAATGATATGGGAGCATATAGGACGGAATATAAACCTAGTTCTCTCTAGTCTATCCTCGTGCTTGATTTCTAACACAGTTTTGGAAAGAGGGCCTGCTGCATGCCAGGTCCAGGGCTGGCTGCTAGGAGGCGTAGGCAGGGGAATGAGTTAGACGAAGGCCTCAGTCTCCAAATGTCTATAATCCAGCAGGACAAGGAAGCATGTACATAAACAATGAAATCATCTTCCTGACATTGCGAATGAAGTGTGCCATCTTCAGAGCAGGCAATAGTGGAGGGCACACTCGGGCCCAGAGCTCAGGGCAGGCAATCAAGGGACGCCAAGTTCCCCAAATGACCAGGCTGCAGGTGTACAAAGACTAAGTAACAGACTGTGAATAGCCATAAAGATCCCTGCAATCCCAAGTCTCCTCCCATGGACACAAAGACAAGAGCTTACCCTTTGATGAAAGGCTGCTTTGGGGTTACCTCCTATGGAACTAGGCAAGGTCTACTTGCAAAAGAACATGTAGGTTCATGAAAACTTTTGGATTGTAATATAGTCCCCTTCCATGTAAGAGGCATGCATGGGCAATGTAGAAGGAGAACTTTAGAAAACAGCAGACACGTACCTTCTTGGGAGGGCCCTGTGGTCTAGATTACATACACAAAATCTCCTGCTAACTTAAACACCTAAGTGACCTAGGAAGCATAGGAGTCTTATAGTGTCATCTCCTTGAGGATCCTGTTTCTCCCTTAATTTATTAGGGTATTTATTTTAATATTTATGCTATTGTAATTGGTGCCATTGAGGGTAAGAAAGAGAGGGGGGGAGAAAGAGAGTGAGAGAGAGAGAGGGGAATAAGAAGGAAAAATCTGAGAATGGTAGCACAGTAATAAAAAAATAACTTTAGTTACACATCGATTTGAATCTAGGCTCTGCTACTAATTTAATGATGTGATTTTGCATAAGTTACTATCTCTGAGTCCAGTTTCTTCATCCATAGGGGATGATAATAGTAACCCTATATGGAATTAGCCAGAAAATGTATTCAAAGCAAAATGTACAGTTTGGTACACAAAGGACACTCAAAGGTTTTTGTTTCTTTCTTTTGGATTCAGGGAGGTAAAGAAGATGAAAGCCCACTGATTTTGCCTTATTGTCCAGCATTTGTATCATTTGAGGTTTTCTCCAAAACCTTGTTGAAGTTCCTAACTCTCTCACCAAGGGGCCCTTGAACAACGAGCCAGCTGATGCTGAGGATCCATTTGCTCTTCACGACGACAATGGGCAGTCCCACAAAGCTTCGTGGTTTATGAGGGTGGGGGTGGAGATGAGGTGGTGTGATTTATTTGGAGGCATCCTACAGTAAAATTTAAAACTTTACTATAAGCCGTTGGGAACCTACATTTGTCTACTGTCCATTTCAACTCTTTGAGATGTGATAGAGTAGACAGCACATTCATTTGACAGGAGCTAGTTGGTTTGTATTTTTTAATCATGAAGCACGTAAGGCTGCGATTCACAGAATACCAGTTGGAGCACTCTGATGGAGAATGTGGGTGCATAAGAGATTGTTGGAGAAATAATTGGGAGAAGACACTCTCTCTTCCTCATTATTTAAGTTTTCAGCCTTGAACCATCAATCCAAATCTCTAGTCTTCAGTTATCTCCTTGGTAAAATAAGGAGTGGAAGATGCATTTGTTACATTTCCATCAGTTCTATGACTAGTTTAACAATTCCAGGTGGAAAGGAATTACTTCATTAAAGTCTCAGAAAGTATGTGCACTCATATCTCTTCCAGAAAACATGCAATTCACTTCAATGAAGTCTTCAACAGCATTCACTGAGCACTGTCCACATGCCAAGCAGGTGATAGGTGTTATACACACTTGAGGTTCTTTCTTGATTGGTAATGCAAGGACTCTCCTTAGGAACAGAGTAGAAAATGCAGAGTAAGCACTTTGGCTCAGCAGTCAATTCCTCCAAGAGTCTAGCCACTTTGTTTTTCATCTTTCAAAGGATGTCTGCCAAACTTGAGCTCTCTTTCACTCCACTCCAGGAGCAGGGCCTCTGCCCCACAGTTGGCCTGCTCCCTCTGCCTTCTCAAATGAACCCTGCTGATGATGAGATCAGTAGTTCAAACTCACAATTTGTTTTGCAGGGAAAGATGGGTCTTTCTGCTCCCATCGGTGTAAGATAGGAAAATAATCATTTCTTTATGTAGGGGCCACAAAGGTCAGGGGTGGGCATTGAAAAAAGAGGAACTGATCCCAATGGCTCAATAGAAAGTAAATATGTATAAAATAATGATGGCAACATATGCACAAATACATTTGATACAATTGATGTATGTATTGCTATAAGAACTATAAAAGCCCCCAATAAAATGATCTTTTAATGAAAATAAATCACCCATCTTAGCGAGTTATCAGCTAAGTTCTTATGGAAGAAACTCACCAGCCTGTATATTCAAGCCTGTATATTCAGCCTGTATATTGCAAATAATACTATCTAAGACCAGAGAAGAAAATAGTATTGGAACTTAAATTTTGAGCACCTTGTTGGCAGAAGGCTATGGATGATAGTGGAAAAACTCAGATCCTTTTGCAAGGTCCCCAGGTGGATTAAGCTTCCGGCGAATCCCTCTGACTCCAGACCAGAGATGTGAATAACCTTGCTATCAGACAAAGTGCATCAGGAATTGGATTCTTCCAAATTTAGTTCAAGTTTAACACCTTATCATTTCATCTCCCTTTTGACTCATTTTAAATTTGCTCTAATTTTTAATATTTTCTGCTTTCCTTGAGATTGAAGCATTTCTATTTTATTTTGATTTTGTTGTAGGTTTTTTTTTATTTTGTATGTTTTTCTCACTATGAAATCCAGCGTTGTGAAATCTGTATAGACAGTAATGAGATTAGTGGTTTCTCAAGGGTAAAGCAGAAGAGGTTGGGGAAAATCAGGAGCTAATAACTCTGAGTATAAGAAAGATGAAAATTCCAAAATTGATTGTTATGATGACTATACAACTATTTTTAAAATGATTAAAGAACTATATGATCTGTAAATTACATGTCAATAAAGTGATAAAGATAAAAATAAAAGATGTAAAGGCTCAGAAGTCCACAGGGGTAGTTCTCTTCTGTTCTCTAGGCTGCTGTGAGAAGGAACTGGCAGGGGGCAGTAGTAAGTTTGGGGCTCTGGATATGTCTTATCATCAGGCCCCAGCCACACTCTTTGCTTCTTCTTTGACATTGCCTTGATTTTAATCCCCTTCTTCCTTTGTCAACATAAATTCAATTTTATTTTCAAGACACCATTCAAATCCTATAAAGTCTCCCCTCTCTGGCCCCACAAGATGGATCCTCTTTTGCTCAACCCTTTTATTATTAGATTCTATTTTGCTTGTAAGATATGGGAGATATCTTTTACCCCCACAACTGATGGAATGCATGCTGAATTGTTGAGTGTTGTACAATCGTGTTAAATATACTTAATTTTAATAAATACTATGTGAGCCACATATATCCCAGTAGACTCCAGTGGTTGAGGCATCGAAAAAATACTCAAATATTATCTAGTCTCTAGTTCCTCATCTTCCCCAAAATACACACAGACACAAACTAAAGTCAAACTCATTGCCATTGAGTCGTTGCCAACTCATGGTGACCCTTTGGAATGGAGGTAGAACAGAGGTAGCTCTTCATGGCAGCAGAAAGCCTCATCATTCTCCCTTGAAGCACCTGGTGGTTTCAAACTTCTGACCCTGTAGTTAGCAGCCCAATGCATAGCTACTATGTCACCAGGGCTCCTAATAATACACAAAAAACAGTAAATAAACTTGTAAACTTTATCTCATGTCTATGCTAGTCTGGGTAGACTAGAGAAACAAATTCAAAAACATGCATATGGATATAAGGGAAAGGTTTATATATAAGAGGAATGGAACATTGAGAAAGCATCCCAACCCAGTCCAGTCCAAGGTCATAAGTCCAATATTAGCCCATATGTCTGATACCAATCTATAAAGTCTCCTTTGGACTCATGAAGCATGTGCAATGACACCAGGACAATCACAGGTCAGTGGCTGCAGAATCTTGTGTATCCAGCGGCAGTAGAAGCATCCCGGCATTGGCAGGAGTCTCCCCTTGGCTCCTCATTTCCAGGCCTCAGGGTCCATCAGCAGTACCTATTGGCAGTAGAAGCATCTCAGTGCTGGCTTGGGTCTCTCTGTGACTTCTCCAACCCCAGAGGTCTGGTTCCATCAGGGCAAGCCCATGTGGCTTTTCCTCTGGCTCCTCCAGTTCCAGGACTCAGAATCTGTCAGCACGCCACCATCTTGTCTTGTCAGTAGACCGACTCCAAGAGACTGAATCAAGTCCCTCTCCTTCAATTGGGAAATACCATGAGACTTTCCAGAATTCTCAGGAGAAAAACATGCCCACACAGAGGTCTCATTGGCCATCTCCAGATTGATAGGCTAGACTCCACCCCCAACATTCTTAGTCAAATTGGCATCAGAGTACATGACTGGCACACATGTCCAAAGCAACAAAAGTTTTACACAGTCGCTCCTACAGGATTCAACATCTCACACATTAACCTCTCAGCACAGTAGTTTGTCAAAAATAGTAACAACAAAAACTTTCTTCAGCTTTCTGTAGTTACAAAAGTTCTCCTCTCAGGCCAGCATGCTTTAGCCATGGGGGGAAAGTTTCTTAAGAAAACTCAGCAGCATTAGAAAATTTACTTACTTATAGACTTCATGGGTTACTAAAGAGTTAAAAGTCCACAGATTTAAAGTGCATATTATTATAATATGATGATAAATTCCTTCACATCTATACTCATTTACTTCTCTAATAGCATCTTAAGACTTAGACTATGGGGCCTATAAGTCACTCCATGGAGACCTTTTGAACAAGGGGAGGGAAGGGAGCCTGACTGCTGTCCAGTGTAATTGGATTCCCACAGCTTATGGATCAATTGCCAAATGAAAAAAAGTGTGATGTCATGGAGTGAATAACTCCTAATCCGTCTCCCTTCATTCCTCACACATTTATTAAAAAATTAACTCCTCTTGTATAGAATGCTTCAATACCCTCTTGGCAGCATCGTAAACGCCAATCTTTGCTTTATTCATCTCAGCACTAATCTCATATGACATGCTACATATTGCAACACTTGTTTAAGGTCATCAAATTCTTTCCACAGCTAAAAGGGACACTTTATGAAACAGGAGTTTTTGTAACTTTTGTTGTTCCTGAACCTCATTGCCATACGGTTAGAGATGTGCCTCACACTTAATAGGTTATCATTAAATATTTGCAAGGGAATAAATAAGTGCACAGCTCCCTAGTAAATATGGAGCTACTGGATACCATTTAGCTTAATACACCTGCTTTGACCTCATAGCCTCTGGTCTTTATCTTCCAAATCTATGGGTAGGATATTTTCACTGAGTGAGAGATAAGTCCGTAGAAAAGCTAGAGGAAAATGAGTGGGACAGATAGAAAGACAAGATCTGTTTGCCTTAACAACCTAGACTCAGCCTAGCTGAGACTTCTTAACTCAAGAAAGGGCTAATGTCCCAGGTCATGCTGGTACAGGGCAGAATAAAAAGGGGATGACAAGACCTGACTTCCTTACAACTAACTTTACCTAACAACTTAGTCTTTATTCTGGTTCTCAGGAGTAAATCTCTAAACCATTGGAATAGCTGGAGTCCTTGTTATTCATTGAAGGACTTCTGATAACAACTGGGAATTTGTGCTAATGAGATGAGTCATGTTGAATGGGGGTTGGCCAGGCCAGAAAGACTCACCATGTGATATTTGTTCCACAAGAGGATGGTAAAGGGGAATCTGGACTCTGAACATGGCTGAGCTTCAATGCATAAAAAATAATGCATCCTTAAGATACAGAAGCACTACACTTCTAGACCACTCCTGATGTGTTAGTCAGATTGACATGATAAACAAATCCAGTGACACTCATATATGTGTAAGAAAGAGTTTTATAACTTGAAGCTATTCTATATCAGGAAAATAAACCAACTCAGTTCAACTCAAGTTGATAAGTCTGATACTTGCAGTCACATACAATAATGCAGAATACAGGAATGTCACCAGTTGATAGGTGCAAAGTCTAAGGGATCTAATGGCAGTAGTAGGCAGAGCTCAGGCTGGTCTCAGAGTGACTTGACAAAGGATGGTGAAGGCAGAGGGGGGTGGGGCTTCCCAGGGCCCTCTTTATGAGAAAATCACACTCAAAAGCAGGTACCATCAGGCTGTGACTTGAATGACAAGCTAGACTCCACTCCTACACTTTTATATATCAGGTTAACATGAAATTATGTAACTACCACACCTCATGTCTTTTTATTTGAATCCTTTCCCTATAATAAAGCTATAATCATAAATATAGCACTTTCCTGAGTTCCATGAGTCACTCTAGCAAATTATCCAACTCCAGAGAATAATGAAAACCCACATATTTGTAGCCAGTAGCTTAAAAGTGAGGGGGTCCTGAAGACCCCTAAGTTTGCTGCAAGAGTTCTGAATTTCCAGCCATTAAGTCAGAGTCATAGGAAGTCTTGGGAGACACCCAAACTTGGTAGCTGAAGTCTAGGGTAGACTTGGCAGTCTGGAGGACTGTGCTCTTTAACTTGTGAGTTTTGACCTAGTTCTGAGTGATTAAGGTCAGAAGAATTGTATCTGTAGTTGGTATCAGAGAGGATATTTAGAATTGGCATAAAAAGACAAAAATCACATTTACATGAGAAGAATAAGATACTATTTTTCAAACTGAAGTCTACCTTTCATTAAAACCTGACAGATGATCAATAAATTTATTTATCAATCATGTATCAACAGATGGGGGCAGTCATGTTTCTTCTCACATATGAGGGAGTTCCAAAAGTTTGTGGAAAATCCGATTATATTTTCATTTCATCCCCCCCCCCCAAATGAACTTTTCAAAGGTCCTCCTTGAGGAGGTGAATATAGGAAGGAGTTTATATTCCCTTCTCCTAGTGCAGAGGCAGAAATGAGAGGAAGAAAGATACCCCAGTGTGGATTACTTCAAGAAAGAATAGCATATAACATGATTACACTCCAATTCTCCAGGGAGCTGCACACCTAACAGTGGCTTAATAGATGTGAGTGGATTCACTGTCATCTGTTGATGTTAAAGCATTAGTAGAAGTTCTAGGTCTAAAATAGTGGTCAGCCTAAATCTCATCCATTTAATTGGGTTTTGGGTTATAATTTCAATTTTTCCCTACTAAACCTGTGTTTCTTATTATGAAAATTTCCCCACCACACCCATAAATAAGCTAGAAATTACTCTATGTCAGAAGTTTTAGAGTGCCACTGGACCGAACTCCATTCACTGGGTCAAGCAAAGTCTCCATGAGGCTTGGACATAGACCCCCATTGAACCATGGATTGATATCTGTGAAATCCTAAGCAAGTATTTAACCTTCTTAAATCTCAGTTTCTTCCTCAAGAAAACGATGGGATAGCTACCCTATGGTGATAGTATAAGGAATGGGATAATTCAAAAATTTATTTATCCTCATTTGACATTTAATGAACAGTTACCATATGTCAGGACACACTGTGTACTAAAGACACAGAAAATAATGTCTCCATGACAACTCTCTTCAGAAATACATAGTCCATAAAAGAGAGACACATGAAAATACACAAACACAATATTGTATGATAACTGTATGAAGGAGATTGAGTGTTGTTTAGTTTGGGAGCACACAGAATTCATTCCTAATCCAGTCTCTGGAGAAGACAGTTTACTCAAAGAGATAATATTTGACCTTGTGACTTCCAGAGCCATTAAGAATTAACCAGGAGATGAGACCGGAGTTAGGAAGAAGAGTTAGTCATCATAGAAAGAGTGGAAACCATATATAATTACAGAGAGTTAGATCATTGTAGATTCAGAGAACTTAAGGAAATTTTTATGGATGGGATTTTGGGCATAAGTAAAGAAAAGATTGAAGGTGAGAATAAAGAGAGAAAGTGGAATTCTAGAACCAGAAATGAAACCGCATTTTCCTTAGCATGGTTTTTACGCTCTTACCCTGATGTCATTCAGGAGCTATTGCCAAGTGTCAGGTAGGAAATTGGCACCAATATTCTTATGTTTTAAGACGGTCCCTCTGACATGGTGTAATGAATGAACGAGAATGATGTTAGACCAGAATCAGGGGCATGAGACAATTACACTAATTCCTTCAAGAAATATCCTAGGTCATGAGAGAAACTTAAAGAGAGTGGCTGGCTAGAACAGATTTATGGAGGAGAAAGGGAAACCAACTTCCCTGAGTAACTGCATGGACCACAGTGCTATGGTTAAGGCAAGAGGTGAGGTCCACTGGAAATAAAAGAGAAGACAAAGAGTTATTTGTGTGTTTAGTGAGTTTGGGGTCCTTTCAGGACATAAAAGCAAAATTGAGTGACATTTTATATAAAACTAGGGTTGTGGATGAAAACCTGAGGATACGGGTTTTCTAGAATCTAGGCTTCTGGAGGCCATGGGACCTGGGGACCCACCCAGGCTATCACCCTGAGATCTTCTTTTGACAGGGGTCATTGAGTCTGGAGAAAGGTAGCTTCATAAGCCCCAAAAGACCATTTTGCCTTAAGCGTGGGCTCTTTTGAAGAATGATCTATGTGTAGACACCTTTGAGACACAAACACCAAGGTCAGACGAGAAGCTGTGTTTCAGGATCAACTGGTATTATGTAAACACTGCTCTGGCCTCATTTCCATAGAAATGTAGGTAAGACAAGGCATAAAAATCTTTGAAAGTTCTCTCTTTTTTGGAACACTTTTTGATTCCCTAGCAAAAGGGTAGCCTGATTTTCAACCCTTATATAAAATAAATTTCCACCAGTTGTGGTCCTTAGCTTGATGTGATTCTTGTTGCAATTCACACAAGGCCTTGGCAAAGGCAGTGACCATAGAAGACACAGCAATGCCCAAATCTGGGCAATTTCCCTTCTGTTCAACACCTGTCTCTTTTAGGGACCCATGGCACCACTGGGACTTGACATCTCAAGTAAGTAGGCACATTTTGCCTAGGACATTCATGGATCCTCTGCATGACCAATCTCTCTCCTTTCCTGCACAGGTACCTAGGTCTAGAAATTTTGTGTTCATTGAGCCAGACAGAGGCTGAAGTGTCTGGTTTTCTTAAAATTTTTATCACAAGTTACAGAATTCTCAAGTTACAGAGTACCCCTTTCCAGTCCTCCCTCCTGGCCCTCTTAAGGGGAAACAAAAAGGTTGCCTCTATGCTTCTGCTGTTTCTCAGCCTTGAGTCCAAAGCAGAGGGATGGTGCACTGGAGGTCCAGGCAGCTGGATGAGGCTCTCGCAGCCAGAAAGGCTCCCTGGGTGTCTCAGACCAAAGGCATGAAAGAGAAGGTACATGTTATTTCTGGAAATGATCACGGTAAGAGATGTAATGAGCCGCTCACTGCCAGGCCAAGTAGAAAGGAGGAGGTTGCTGCAAGGGACACAAAAGCTGCCCTAGCTTTTTTGTTTATTATTGCAAGGAAGCTCTGGGAATGTATTTGAAAACCACAAAAACGTGGCGAGGCAAGAAGATGAAGAATGAAAGCCCCCAGCGAGGGCCGCTAATCTCCTTTGCTTGTTCTTCTCTGAAAGCAACTAGGAGAATCTTAATTTGAAGACATCTTTTAAGAAACCTGTGGCTGACTCTCTGTGTTGGATGGTCTCAGATTGGACTTCCAGATAACAGCCTTGCAGGGTAGCGCCAGTGGCAAGAAGCATGGAGTGTGTTGTTCGCTGGCTCCCCCAAACGAAAGACTGCCAATGAGTCAACGGGTGCTGTTTCTGACTGTTTATTTTTGCTGAGTTCCTGTATATAACAAGTGCTGAGTCTGCTCTCTTCCATGGCTAAAAGTTCCTGAATCCAGCACTGATCACCCGGATGTGGCTTGCTGCTCCAGGTGCTGGGGTTCTGGTACCCTTATCTACCTATCGCACTCTTGGCAATTCTGACATGTGAACATGAGCACTAGACTCGTCTGTGGTTCTGCAAAACCCAGCTGGAGGCTGAAGCACCATTCTCAGTTTGAGGGCAACGTTCTGCTCTGCACTCCGGTTACCTCCACGAAGGTCCTAGAAACCAGAAAAGGGGGTGCTTCCAACCATCAGAGAGTGAGGGACCTGCCACCAACTCGGAAAACCAAACTGACTGCCATGAAGTCAGTTCTGACTCATAGTGACCCTATATAGGTCAGGACCGAATGTGCTCATTAATTTTGTGAGACGAAATCTTGATCAGCGTAGAAAGTTTTGTCATTCTCCAAGGAGCAAGCAGCAGTTGTGTTCAAATGACAGACCTCGCGGCCAGCAGTTACGCATGTCACCACTACACCAGGGCCCCAGACGACACCTGGCACAAGACCCAGTATTTCCGATTGATGATGTGAGATTGGAAAGACCAGCCATCTGCAGGCAAATCCCTGTGATGGAAGAAATGCCATTGTCTGAGTCGGGCCCACCATCTAGGCAGGTTGACTGGGCAAACGGGAGAGGCTGGCTATAGGAGGAGTGGCTCGCGATGAATACTGTCTTGAGGAGCTTACCTTCCAGACCAGAACAACCCTTGGGAAGTTTGTAATTCAAAAGCTACACCAGTACCTTCCTGTGTGCACACAGTGTGTGAATTCTGTACATGGATGGTCTGTGGAACACACGGCACGTCTTTTCTCAGACCCTTTGCCCTAACCTATCTTGGATTCGCACAGAGCCGCACAGACCAACTAGAGATGATGAGGTTTAAGCCATGCCTGCGGTTGACATGAAGCTGCCTGGCACCTTTCACAAACATCAAATATGCACGGTTTGAATTTTAGAGCAGCACCAGCTGAGGGGGAAGAGCAAGCAGGGCACGTAGAAACAACCGACTGTGCCTTCATCCACACGGCAGGCACCTCCGACAGAATACAAACGAGAACCGAGCTTTCCCTGTGTGACAGTCAGCGGCGTGGGAGGATGGCCAGGGGCAGCGTATCTGGCACCCGACTTCGTGGTGCCAACATCAGCTCCTCCACCTACTGGTGGCATGGCCTTCAGAAAGTCACCAACCTTCGCTGACGCTCATGGGTTGTTTTTTTTTTCATCCTACGTACTTAATCCACAGGGCTCCTGTGAAGATTCATGGGAGGTCACAGAAGGGATCCGTGTAGATCAGGGTGTGGCAAGGAGCAACTGAAGAAAGCACTCTGAGGGTGGCTGCCAAACTGGAAGAATGTAATGCAACTAAAGGGACCCTACTGAGACTGTCAAGTGGGTGGGTGTTTGCTGTGTGTTTTCTCAACGTTGACCACAAATATTGTCTAAGGGGACAAAAGCAAACACAAACCCATGGCTATATGACTCATGGTGACCCTACAGGACAGAACAGAGGTGCCCCACAGGGTCTCTGAGGGTGTCCCCCTTAAAGGAGCAGGCTTCCACAGTGTCTTCAAATTCTTCACCTGTTGGTTAACAGTCCCTACCGCACCCTGGCCCATGCCTGATCTCTAAAAATGACTGTCTTAGCAAAATGTTAACACTCTGATTATAATTCATTTTAGTAGCCTGTGGGCCAAGGATCCTAACATCTTAGAGTCCTCTGTAGAGCACAAAGGGTAGGGATCTGATTCTCATGTGTCTCCTGGTTCCTTTCACTTCTGGTTCCCTGGATGGGGTCCACCCTGGGTGGGGCCCTTACCCTTCTTGGGCAGGCTCATTGATGCCCCCTTGCTGGTGTCTATGGCAATGTCTTCCTTCATCCTTCCCACAAGCTGCCCGACCCCCACAGCTTGCTCCACCTGTCTGTCAATTGTCTTCCCTAGTCTCTCTTCACACCTTCTTTTTTTAGAGAACAGAATCCAGCAGGTTGTAGGCACAAATTATAATTTGAATAAATGAATAAGCCATCTCCATGAACATAAGATTTAGCCCTTAAGTAGAAAAATCGCTTCAAAATATATAACAAGGGGAAGGGGTGGCACCACCCAGGCCCTACAGATTGTTTCTACCTTTGAAAAAAGGAACGGCAGAGAAAGCGGTAAACAGTCATGTTCAAAAGCATATCCAGTGATCGAGGACTACTTGGCAGTGGGGCAGGGACTCTCCTGATTTCCTGTGGAATATTGATGTGGAAAAGC
Organism: Nesogale talazaci; assembly: GCA_004026705.1. Classification (NCBI taxonomy): domain Eukaryota; kingdom Metazoa; phylum Chordata; class Mammalia; order Afrosoricida; family Tenrecidae; genus Nesogale; species Nesogale talazaci. Next base: position 19,095 of record PVJH01020733.1, on the reverse strand, counting down.
CTGACTCTTGTCACCCACCATGTCTTTTCTAGGGGAGGAACACAAACAGTCCAACTGTACCCGGCAAGGATAGTCCAAGGTTCTCTCTGAGCACTCAGCCGTATGGTTCCAGAGAAAGCTGCTCCAGATCCCCTCTAGTGCACTTCACTGAGAAGCCGGGAGAATCAGGGCAGTGGAAAAATTCAACCTCCCTCCCCAACCCCCTTCCCAGAAGGTAACCGTTAACAAAGCCCACAGAGCCAAATGACTGAGCTGCCCCATCTAGGAAAGGAAGTTCTAAAAATAAACAATTCTTATAACTAATTAATGAATAAATAAATGTCACTAAAAATACGCCATAGTCAGACACTGTGGAAAAGCCAAATCGGTACTTACAACACAAATTGTTTGCTCTCAAAGGGACTTTAAGAATTTCATACAATCATCTTATTGTGTACAGAAACTTGTCTCTGAGACATAGGGTCATCAAGGGACTTGTCCAAGGTCACTCAGGAAATTGAGGGTAGAGTCAGGACTTGACGATGCAAGAGGATAGAATCTCCTATTTTGGGGGAGGGGACAACAAAGGAGCCGTGGTGGTATAGTGGGCTACTCATTAGGTTGCTAACTGCAAGGTAAGCAGTTCAAATCCACCAGCTGCTCAGAGGGAAAAAGATGAGGCTGCTTGTCCCATAAAGATTTACTGCTTCAGATGACCGAATGGAGCAGTTCTACTCGGTCCTATAGGGACATTTTGAGTTGAAAGCAACTCACTGGAGTTTAATAGTTTAGTAGTCATTAGGACTCAAAAAGAGTCCCTAGGTAGTGCTACGGTTAACATGCTGGGCTACCAACTGAAAAATTAGTAGCTCAAGTCTACCTACAGGAAAGGCCTGGTGTCCTAGTCAGTGATCACCTTGTGATGCACAGTCCAACCTCGGACACATATGGGATCACCTGAGACAGAATCCATTCAATAGCAGCGGGTGGGGGATGCACCACTCCCACTCACTCAAATCCAGGCATCCCGCTGTAGTCACCCCAGAACTGGGTGGAGAACCAGAGTGGAGCAAGAAAACAAAGTTGGGGATGGGGAACCTTCTGTGCTAGCAGACACGTTAGTGAGCTTCGTGGAAGCTGATAGCAGAATCACACAAGAAACCTGAAGGGGAAATGGAACCATTTGGGCAAACCACTTGCTTTCCTGAAGTCAGTGGCTATGAAATGGTGTCCTGGAGAACTGGAGATGTTCCAAGGTTCGACTCAGAAGAGCCAAATAGCTTCTTCATGTGCCAAAAGCTGCTTGAGCTTGTCTTCCTGAAGAAGGGCCCAGGTGCTCATCTATTATTGAGCGTGTTTAAAAAGGCATTTAGGAAAGAGCACCAGGAGACAGATTTGCAACTGTAACGTCAGTCCCAGGAGGGCCACACTTGCTGAGAGAAGGAGCAGAGTTCGTGTTGCACAATATGGTTAGAGTCAACATGGGCAGGTGCTCTAACACTCTCTGAAACACCTGTTGGCCAATCCCTCCCACCAGTTCCACCAGCCATGAGTGACAGCGAGGGCAGAAGTCAGTCAATAACAGATCTTTCCGCTATCAACACATTTAGACCAATAAGCTGTTGTCTAAGACCTTGTGTGTGTCCAGAGATGTTCAAAAATATCTGAGAATGGCTTGGCATGAGAAAGAATTGTTAATCTGCTTCTGTAACCATTATGGCCAAGAAATCTGGCCAAGAAAAAGCGGCGAGGCAGCACTACTCTGCACTATGAGCCGGAGTCTGCAGCGTAGTCTCCAACAGCAAATGCCGTGTCTCCAGATGGAATGATAGATGGCCTACGCCACTATATACTAGATGACTATTTCATGATATTTCTCTGACATGCCCTTCCAAACGTGGTTAATGGAAAATGTAGATTATACAACCAGATGTATGCCACAGCTATACAAATATGCACAAACATTTTTATGAAGCATATTATATGTCAGAGAATAGGCCAAAAAGACTGGAATAAAAAACCCAAATGTAGGCAACAAAAAACATCTCTGGGGAGTAAAATTTGAGGTGAATTTTATTTCTTCTTTAGGCTTTTCACTATTTTCTTCACCAACAATGACTCCACTTTGGAACCAGACAATAACAAATATAATAACATACAAGAAAGGCTTCTTGCACAGAAAGAGGATGGTCTTTATACCTTTGCATAGACTATCAAAATGCCCACTTGATATCTTCTACCTCCTTTAGGTTCTTATACTTCAGCCTTGGCGTTTAAGTGGCAACTAACTCATTGGAGAAAAGAATGAAAACATGGACTCGGAGGACAGAGTTTAAGCATTGAAGAACAGTATGAATTTATATTAAGTGAAAACATATTGCTCTCCTTGTCCTTCTTACATTGTCAAGGGAAACTATAAGTTCCTACTATGAATAAGTGCCACTGTGAAGTCTGAGCATCACGACTCCTATTTAAGAATGCCTGCCTAAACTTTCCACAGGCTGCTTTGCCCCACCCCCCCACCCCAACCAAAACACACACCTGTTGCATGACTTCTCCATTTCCTTTGTCACTTTCACCACCTTCTCCTACTCAAAACCTCACAGCCACCCACACCATCCCTACCCACCAGGAAATATTCCACAGGCTCCTGTCCTCTTTCTTCTTCCTCTGCTGCCCTCAGAAAAGCATCTTCTCCCTCCTTCCAGTGTCACCTTCCTGCTAGAAACTCTCAAATCTGAATGTCTGGTGGTCATCGTCTCACCAGACCCACAAGTGGACTTCCCACCTCTCTCTTCATTAGCTACTTCTCCAGGCCGGTGGTTTCAAACCCACCACTCATTCCTTAGAAGAAAGACAGGTTGTCTGCTCCTGTAAAGATTCAAAGGGGGCCAAAGGGGCGGTTCGACTTTGTCAGAGAGGATCCCTCTGAGTGGGAATCAACGTACACAAATGAGGGCTTGTGTGTGTGTGTTTTCCTTATCTACACAATACCTCAAAAAGGATAATAGCTAAGACTGAACCTATAGGGAATCCTCCCCTATCACTAATTTTGTTTCTTCTTTGGATAGTCCATTTTCCCATTGAGATAGTTAAAGTTTGTTGTGCCCACCTGGCTGATGAATACCTGTGGGGTTATTTGAAGGGTGAAGAGATAAATGGCTCGGTGAGCCTCACCTGTCTTTCTTTCTTTTAAATCATTTCATGGGGGGCTCATACAACTCTTAGCACATTCCTCCATACATCCATTGTATGCAAAGCACACTTGTACCTTTGAAGCCATCCTCATTCTCAAAACACCTTCTTTCCACTTAAGCCCACTCCCCTCTCCCCTCGCCCTCATGGTCTCTTGATAATGTATAAACTATTATAATTTTGTCTTGCGGAATGCTGTCCGAAGTCTCCCTTTGTCCATGTCCCTGCTGTCCATACTCCAGGGAGAAGGCTATATGTAGAACCTTATATTCGGTCCCCCCTTCCTACCCCACCCTTTCTCCATCCTCCTGGTGTCACCACTCTCACCACTTGTCCTAAAGGGATCACTTATCCTGGATTCCCCATGTTTCCAGTTCCTACCTGTACCAGTGTACATCCGCCAGTCCAACCGGATTTGTAAGGTAGAATTCACATGATGATAGTGGGAAAGAGGAAGTATTTTAGAACTAGAGAAAAGATGCATATTTCATCATTGCTACTCTGCGTCCTGACTGACTCGTCTCCTCCCCATGACCCTTCTGTAAGAGGATGCCTCTTCTCCTGCAGATAGACCTTGGGTCCCCAATTTGCACTCCCTCTCATTTATATTGATTAAATTTTTAGTTCTTTGATCCCTGATCCCTGATCCCTTTGATGCCTCGTGGTGCCACAGGCTTATGTGCTTCTTTTAAGTGGGCTTTGTTGCTTCTGAGCTATATGACCGCTTGTTTACCTTCAAGCCTTTAAGACCCAGATGCTATAACTTTTGATAGCTGGATACCATCAGCTTTCTTCACCACAATTGCTTATGCACACCTTTGTCTTCAGGGACCATATGCGGAAGGTGGGCATGCAATGATATGATTTTTGTTCTTGATGCCTGATAACTGCTTCCATTGATACCTTGTGGTAACACAGACTGTCGTGCTTCTTCCCTGTGAACTTTGTTGCTTCTCAGCTATATGACATCTTGTTTACCTTCAAGCCTTTAAGACCCCAGAGGCTATATCTTTTGATAGCCGGGCACCATCAGTTTTCTTCACCACATTTGCTTATGCACACATTTGTCTTCTTTGATTGTGTGGCACTCCATCTGACTCAACTGGTGGACACTCCTGAAAGTCAGTGACCAGACTTTGAACTATTTATAGGTTGTTCTTTCATTACTGTTATTATTTATTTATTTTTACTTATTTATGTTTTTCCATTTTTTGTTGTTGTTGTTGTCATCCTTTTGTTTTCTTTTGTCGCTTCATCTTGCAATGCCTTGGTCTTTTGTACATATTATTTTTCTCTGCAAGTCTATCTAGATAAGATAGGTTGGCTGAACAATCTGGAGGAGAAAACAATGGAACTGATGTTTCTGGGGGTATAGGGAGATGGGGAGGTAGGGGAAAGGAGGTAGTGTTGACCATCCCAGGGACAAGGGAACAACAAGTGATCCAAAATGGGCCTTTCTAGTTCTTTGGGTCTTTTGCTTTCTGATGGTTGGACCAGAATGTAGCTGCCTTAGCCAGTGCCCTTCTTCAGCTGATAAGGTTCACTTCCTGCAAGATCCTCCAGGAAAAGCCAGATGGACCTACCCCATTGCAGCCTTGGGTGCTGGAGCAATTGTCTGGAGACCCCTGCCAGTGCTGAGATTCTTCACTTTCACTGATTTGACTTTCCTTCTGCAGTCAGTATCATCACATATGTTCTGTGAGATTAAGGAGGACTTTGTAGATTGGTGTCAGCTTTGTGGGCTAGTGTTGGACTTGGGCAGCACTGGGTTGGGATGTTTTCTTGATGTACACTTACCTTTTATATAAAACTCTCTTATACATACAATTTTCTGTGAATTTGTTTCCCTAGACTAACACACCCATAGTCACCCTATTCTCATAACCCCACTATTCCCTGCCCTGCAGTTCAGTTCTTCTGTGGTCTTTAAGTCCTCTCTCCCAAGTAAGTACCACATCCATTCTGTCCCTGCCATCTATGCCTGCTCTGTCCTGCTCCCTTTACCCAAAAAGCCAATTCTGGCTTCAAGTGGTTGTGTTGGCCCTAGAGGTCCTCAAGTTCATGCAGTCATTGCAGCTACGGGATGACTTCCTGAAGAGACAGCCACACTCATGTCGCTCTCCTTCTCACAAGAGTGTGTGCTTTCAGATTGCATGCTTCTCATATCCTATAGGCTCAGCCTTTCTCACTCACACAGATGGGATTATTTAATGTAGTCTTCTATCCAAAGTCTCTACCACCAAAGGACCTTTCCTTGCATGAGTCTAGTGGGAGAAAATACAGATAGCATTCACCTGTGACAAATTGTGAACAGGCTTCCCTAGTGAACCATCTGTTTTATATTTAATGAGGTCCATGGTAATGCAGTGGTTATGCTTTGGGCTACAATCTTCAAGGTTGGCAGTTCGAAACCCCCAGAGGCTACAGGAAGAACTCTGAGGCCTTGTACTGCTGTAGAAAGTGATAGTCTCAGAAACGCACAGGGGATAGTTCTACCTTGTCCTGTAGGGTCGCGCTGAGTCTGCATCAGCTTAAGGGCAATGAGTTTGGTATGGCATTTTTATGAACAAGGAGCAGGAGGAGGAACTGCATTGCCAGCAAGCGTCAGAAGTGCAGTGCATCGTCTGGAGCCAAGAGCACTGTGCAGTGAGCCTCCTGGGTCCAGAAGACAGCCGCAACCTCAGAGCAGCAACAGGAGAACCCTGAGCCAGAGTAAGGAACAGAGGGATGGACTTCCTAACCCACAGGACAACTTGAACACAATGAATACTTTTGTGCAGGAGGCTGCCTTGCAAAGGGGGGTGCCTCTAAGCACTTAATTGGGGAAGTCGCACTTGCTGTCCCACAGAATTGGGGCAGAGTGCCTCTGCACTAAGGTGTACAGGAGTCGGGTGTTTCTGGACACAATTCAGGGAGCTGGGGTACTGACCCTCGGAGTTCGAATTGAATGCCTTCTAGTAGAGGCTCACGGCAAATGGATATGCCCCTTTGGTTAGTTATTAGCAGACCTGAAACATGATAACATGTCCTGGTCAAACGTGTTAATTTCCTTAATAAACACTTTAACCATGAATTTTTGTCTGCGTGTTTCTGGGATAACAGAATCTAAAGAAGGTAAAATTGAGAATATTATGACATCTCCTATTTCCTTATTTGTATCCTATCAGTCAGTCAAGTTAAAGAGGAAAACTGGTATCACATGACGAAATACTGCATTTCAATTAATATTTCATCCGAATATTATTCCATTATTTCACGATAACTAAAGTAAAGTAAATTAAAAGCCACAATCCCACGACCATTCAGTGGATCACAACTCATAACATCCCAATGTAGGAAATTTCCCCAGAACAATGTGTCTCAGTTTCTGTGGGTCCTGCAGGGTCTGGAGGTATAGTTTCCATCTACTCTTTCCTCGATCTTTTTTTTTCTTTTGGTTCCCTTTCTCCTTTGCATTAATCAGAATAACCTGACTTAAAACCATCTTGCTCTCCTTTCCCGCAGCCCGTGGCATTCTCTCTTTAATCACTGTCAGCGCTCTGCCCTTACGTTTAAGATATGAAGGCCTTCTGCCCATCTTTATTTATAATTTTGCTTCTTTCCTTAAACACACCCTCCTTCCTTGTGTGTTTCCAATTCCTCCTTCACTTTACCTCTTTCCTAGCGTTCTCTTGAATTCTTCCATGTTTACTAGGTAAATGCCCTTGAATCCACTTGGAAGTTCAGGTCTATGACTCCATTCAACAATGCTTCTTCTGGGAAGACTTGTCACTTTGCCAAAAAAAAAAAGACAAATCCATCTTCTTCATCTACCAAGTGAGTAGCCTTGGTGGCACTGTCAGGTAAGCATAGGACTGCTCCCTGCAAGGCCAGTGGTTCAAGCCCACCAGTCACTCTAAAGAAAACCAAACTCACTGCCATCAAACTCACTGCCGACTCAGAGCAACCGTCAGGTGAGGTTCAACTGTCCCTGTGTGTTCCAGCGAATGCAACTCTTTATGTGAGCAGAAATCCCCGTCCTTTTCCAGCAGAGCGGTTTACTGGTTTCCAGCTGCTGTGTTCGCAGATAGAGTTCACTGAGTCTGCATGATGGCATTTTTAAGGCACCAGAAGTGTGTGTTTTTGTTTCATTTTTTTTATGTGTCTGACAAATAAACCCTTCAACAGGCAGCGTCTTTGATAACTTTTAGAATTCTAAGATGAAACTGAGGATTCAGTACAAAACCCAACTGAGATTGTTCCTTGCAGGAATGCGCTTTTAGGAACCTGCTCTGCATCTCCGCCGCACCACAGAGACTCTTAGGCGGACTGCAGTGAGCAATTTATGGGCTCGCTCCCTAAATACCCAATTCCTTCATGGTGAGGATAGCCACCATTTCCAAGATAGGCATTTTAGATTTGAAATAGGAACCGAATATTTTCTGAACTCATTTTCATTTTAGACATTTTGAGCTCCAGTGTTTACAGGGATCAGGTAGATAATAAGCGGTGGGGCACTTGGGAGCTGTATTGAACTAAAAATACTGCTCAAACTTACTGCTCTCGAGTCTATGACAGTAGATAGTGGCCTTAGACGTCAGGAGAGAAATGCCCTTGTGAGTTTCAGACTATAACTCTTTACAGGAGTAGAGAGCCCTGCCTTTCTCCTGCAGAGTGGCTGGTGAGTTTGAACTGCCAACCATGCAGATGGCAGTCCAACTGTGGTACTTCTAGACTCTTCTGAGACAGTAAATCACAAATACTGACATTTTCATAGCCTGGCATATCCCACTATGCCAAATGGAGAGTGTACATTCCAGCCAAGAGGCAAGAGCCCTAGGGTCCCAGAGGAATGTGATCCCAGTATTGCCACAGCTCCTACTTTTTCAGTCAATCTAGAAATATGTTCTTGTGTGCTAATTTGATTTATTGGCACTAGAACTGGTGGCCTCGTGGACAAGGGTTCAGGTGCTTGAATCCACCAAGGGTCTCTGCAAGACAAAAACCTGGTGATCTGCTTCTGGAACAATCACAGCCAAGACATTCCAGGAGGGCAGTTGTCCTGTCACACAGAGTCATTGTGTCAGAATCAAGTGGACAGCAAGCACTTCACAACCACCACCACCACCACAGGCATCAATGTCATTTAAAACTAAAAATTTTCTGCAGGCTACAAGGAACAACACACACACACACACACACACACACACACACACACACCTATGACCCTCAAACAGCTGGGGACATTAGTCTGTAACTGTTCCTCCACGCCATCACCAGTATGTGGAATGGGACCATATTGAGAATCAAGATCAGAGTCACATGGAAACAGCGAGTGGAGGTAGGGAGTGTGAAAGCACTGCAATGATAACTGGGTGGGGAAGAAACCAAAAGAATGTCACAATCAACAGAAGAGAGGTGAGGATAGATGACTGACTGAATTCAGCTCTTATTAAATAATGAGGCCTATACTTCTAGACTTTTTAGACACAGTAAGCAAAAATACTGACATTTTCATAGTCTGATGGGTTCCGCTATAAAAATTCACATCTCATTCTCTAAAACCTTGCAGCAATGCAACACCAAAAATGGAAGATCAACTACTATCCCTCTGTCCCCTGTGGCTTAGCAGTGAGCCTGCATCTGCAACACAGTAGCTCCACAAAATTTAAGCAGAGGACCTATGGGCATAACTTCAATGGTTCTTTTTATTTTAAATAAATAACCAGTTAAATTTCTAACAATAACCCTCAGACTGACTTTTTAAGAAATTTGATGGCCATTGGGTTCAAAGGACTCAAGACATTTCCAAAAGTCTCTCTGGAGACTGGCATCACCCATCTTACTATCTTCTAACACTTGGAAGCCTACCATTATTATATGTATTTATTTGTTCTTCATATGACCCTACCAGCCAAGGTCTTAGCTCCTTGAGGGCATGGAATGTATTGATTTTGTTCAATACTGATTCCCCAGCACCTAGAATAGTGATTGGCACTTAGGAGGGAGGAAGTCAGGGAATGTTTTTTAGGTGGCTAGAACCAGACAATGCAGTTGCATGTCAGGATTGTGTGTGTGTGTGTGTGTGTGTGTTTTAAAGAAACTAAGGGTTAGGAGTTGAGCTGTTACCTGCAAGGCCAGCAGCTGGAAACCACCAGCCAGTCCATGGGTGAAAGCAGAGGCTTTCTATTCCTATAAAGAGTTATAATCAGCATCAGAAACCCATAGGGGCAGGTCTATCCTGCCTGGCAGAGTCACTCTGAGTCAGCATGGCCTTGATGGCAATGAGTGTGGTTTTGAGAGTTAGATGCCAAGATGACAGCTCGTTCAGCATCCCATCACGGGGGACTTCTGGCCTGAACTCTTCCTTGCCAGACTTTTGCCTCTGCCCCCCGTTGAAGAACGATTCACTTTAATTTCAGAGTTAATGGCTGGAAAGCTAAGGGAGAGCGGAAAGAGACGTTAGAATGGTAATCGTGAATATCTATTCAACAAATCTGTAGGGTCACCTTGTGAAAGGGAATTGGCTACGTAAAGTGTTCACTGTTCAGCCCTCCGATGGCTGGGCCTCATGCATACAATTACTAGGCAAGGCCTGAGAATGTGTATGTTTAGTGAGTTCTCAGGTGACACTGACTGGGCTGGTTCTTTACGGTCAATGGTGTAAACAGGAAACATGACCGAGGCATCCATGGGTGCTGTCTCTGAGGACTGCCCATTTCCCCCTCACCTCCTCTGCATTCAGCCTGGCCACCAGGGAGCAGGGGTTCTTGTCTTGGTTTGGGCAGTGGTTTGTGAGGGGATCCCTGGTAGTGCCACAGGTTCAACATGCAGCTGCTCACAAGATTATGGTTCAAACCTACCAGGTGCTCACACAGGAGACAAATGAGGCATGCTGTTCACTTGAAAATGTTCTATTTCTGAGGTTTTCCATCTCAGGACCCATCCAGAACAGTTCTACTCTGTCCTACAGGGTTGCTATCTGTCAGTACCCAAGGCCCTGGTTTTCAAGAACCAACAATATGCAAAAGCCTTGGGCTCAGAGTGGACTGCTGGGCTAGGTGACGAACTTTGGCCTCGTATTTAATATTTATTTATTTATTTAATATTTAAATAATGTATTTAATATTTACTTTTTTACATCGTGCAAACAATTCTTTTTTTTTTTCAAACAATCCTTTAAGAATAAAATGAAGAAAATTTGCTCATTGCCAAGTTATCATGGAATGTATTAAAGTCTTTGAGCTGTTTGCAAGTTTCCACCCCTTTAATTATTAAGGTCAAAACTCAACTGCACTCGTGCTTACTCTCTCTCTCTCTATATATATATATCCCCTAGTGTGTGTGTGTGTGTGTGTGTGTGTGTGTGTGCATGTTGGTCATTTTTCTCCACTAGAATCTAATTTCAAGCATTTTAATCTCTGGGTTAAAATATGGTCAAGTAAAATAACAGTGAACAATTATGGAGTACTTGCTACGTATCAGGCATTGCTAAGAACTGTGTATGAATTAAACTTATTGATCCTCACGGCACTATGAGTATTCTTGATGGATACATGAGAAAACTAAAGCAGAGAGATGAGAGCCAGCATGTATATACATTTCGGAGGACTAGCTGTGGGGCGTGGCTGGCATCATGCTCACACACTGGGCGGCTAGTGCATGGTCGGTTGCTTGAGCCCACCAGCCAGTCTGTGAAAGAAACAGCAAACTTTCTACTCCAGGACAGGGGTTCAGTCTCAGAACCCCCAGGGGTGCTTCTCCTCTCTCCTGCAGAGTCCCTATAAGTCAGAATCAACTCGATGGCATTGGGTCTGTGTGTTCGTACTTATGGACAAGTCAATGCTCTAGACACAGGTGAGGAGATGTATGACACATGGGAATCCCAAACCAAGAAAGACGAGGAGAGATTGTAGACTGGCCAGGCGCCCACTAAGCTGAAGCTTATGGTATGTGCCGATGTGCAGAGAAGTCAGGGTAGCAGGGGGAGACTGTGGAAATGTAGGTCAGCCTTCACTGCTATGGCTCTAGGTGAGCGGGAAGTGAGACAGGCCTTAGCCCTCTGAACGTATTTCCCCGATTCAGACACGCAGGTATCACTGTAATGATGTTCGCCACACCTCTGTGCCACTCACTCGACTTTTCATCTGATGTTTTAAATAGCTTTCCTTTAGAAAAAATACACAAAAAATCTTCCTCTTAACAAATGTCACATCTTGTCCAAATAGAAGCTAGCTATAACAATCTATTAACGATCACTAACAATAAAAACAGAGAAGCAAAACATCGCCGCCACCTCTGTCCTCTTACACAAGTCCATGCACCACAAAGCCCAGGGTCACATTGGGGCAGCAGTGCCACGGCAAGGATGCCTTGTAGAAGGTCAGTGTGTTCGTCCCCTGAATTTTGCTCAGGTGCCCTTTCCTTAATCTCAACACACATTCGTCTCATGTTTTATGAGATCCCTAAATGCTTCGCCCTTTGCTAGTGGAGTTCATAAAGTATTCTGTGGATGATGTTTTTGTTTTCTATAAAACAAAGTTGAAATTTCCTATCACTCTGCTGCAGAGATTTAAGGACTGTGCTGTAGGTCAGCTACGTCCAATTCCCCTTGGTGTTTCAATGTCACTCTGCACCTCCAGTGGTGGTCTGATCCGTTGGACTGCAGGGCCACAGAGGCCACTGTCTGGTGGCTGCATTGTACATGCACTTTCCAGACAGAGGGGAGTGGGTTTCTAAAAAGTTCCCTTTGCAACCAACACCTAGACAGATGCTTCAGTCAGTACTTCTGGTCTGTCAATCAAAGAAGCATATTCTCACCTGGCAATGGGAGACAAGCTCTTGCTCACCACTGACAAAAGATGGCATGCTTATGTGTGTACTTGTGAGAGCTCACCCTCACCTATGTGCGTGTACATAGACACAGTACTATTGAAAAGGTCTCGAGACAGGGGACGATATTTCCCTTCTGTCGTTCACTCTCTTTCTCTTCTTTCTTTCCCTCCTGTCTTCCTTCCTTCTTTCTCTTCTTCCCTCCCTTCTTCCTCTCCTTCCCTTCCATCTTTCCATTCTTGTTTATTTCAGGGGAATGTTAAACTCAAACAGCCAGCTACAGTCTGCCCAACTCTCCCCTTGCCTGTTTCTTAACATATATTTAATTGTAAAATTCAAAGTAATCAGGTCAACATGCTTCCATGGTTGGCTGGTCTTCTTCAACATGTTCCCACTGGTACTGTTACATTTGCACACTGTTAGTCTAGGTGGGCTCTTATACCCTGTGCCAAGGAAAAAGGTACCCTGGAGTTAATGGAGCTAGAGGAAATGTCTACACCAGCTCTGCCATTCATTGGGCAAGTCCTCACTTCCTGAGCCTCAGTTTACTTATCTTAGCATTTTTTGTTCTGCTCAAGTGTGCAATAGGAATTAAAATAAGATCAGATTTGCTAAGTATTTTTGCAAACATCATTGCTAATAAACCAAGCTCACTGTCATCAAGTCAATGTCAACTTATAGTGCCCTCCCCACCCCACCCCCACTCCTGTGGGTCCCTGAGACTGTAACTGTTTGCAGGAATAGAAAGACCTGTCTTTTTCTCATAAGGTGGCTGGTGGTTTCAAACCACCAGCACTGCCAATCACAGCCTAAGGAGTAACCACTATGCCATTAGCACTCCGTATGGCTAATAAAGTGCTATTTAAATGCCAAATGTGCTTATGGCCAATTCCTAACAGCCCTTAATCCCAAGTTAGATGATTCTCAAAATTATACATCTTTCCCAACACCTATAACAAAGACAGCATTTTTTGCACATTTCTATAAAGAGATTGCTGAGGTGGCTTAAATACCACCAGAATTTCTACCTGCGAGGCCAGACTCTGACCTTTGCCAGCCTGACTCCCTTCCTTGTGGGGTGGATAAAGGGAAAATAGCACATATTATTTACTATTAAAGGGCTGGGCACAGGAGGTGATCATGGGTGGCACCCTACCCGATGCTTGGGCTGGAAAGACATCAAGGATATGCAGAGTAAGCCACGTGGGAAGGGGACATGCTTTACCGCTGGATAGGCCAGCTGTGGAGCAAGGCACCCTTCCTCAGTCTGCTCCTCTCCCACACTCTGTCCTTGGGTCCACAACCACCATCATCTACATGTACTCTCCTTTGACGGTTCCCTTCAGCATCATGCTGCCCCCTCCTCATTCCCCAGGCAAAGATTTCCTTGACGTTGGGTTCATCAGAACATTTAGCTGACAGAGCCAAGACTAGCGATATCTGTCAGCCACTTTGAGGAGCAGTCGAGAACTTCTGGATCCTAGGACCAAGCAAGTTGGGATAAAGTAGAGCTGGTGGGAGTGCTTCCAGCCCACCTGAATCATCACCCTTTACCAGCCTGAACTGCACTCTCCATCAGAGAACGAGCAGCAGTCATTATACCAGAGAACATGATCCAATCTGCCTTAGTAATTCATCTCGATTCTCTGACTGTTGTAGTGTCTTTGGGTGGATGATGCTCCTCACTGCTAAATGAAAAGTGGGAGGTGTGGTAGTTCTATAATCAATGGTCACATTGAGAGGATAGAGTGAAAGGATAGAGGTTAGCCTGTCAATCAGGTTCCACCTGATGTCCTCATGTGAAAGCACTAAAGAGATAAATAGATTGCTTGAGGTCAGATACAGGCTTACTCCCTGGGAAACATGGCATCTGACAAGACACATGGAGTTACACTAGTGCCCAGAGCTGGAGAAGCCATGTGGAGGCGCCTGCCAGTGGTAAGATATTACTCCGTCACTAGATCCATAAGACTTTCCACCCACTGGTCTGTGGTCAGCTGCATTCGGCATCATTGCATGTGTTTTGTGAGTCAGAAGAGGACTTTATAGATTGGTATCAGACTTATGGACTTGATTTGGGCTGGGATGTTTTCTCCATATTCAATTGCTGTTGTATGTAAAGTTCTTTCTGATACACATATGAGTGTCTATGAATTTGTTTCTCTAGTCCACCCAGACTAACATAGGAGGGTCAAGTTCACCCTAAACAAAACAAAAAGAAACAAAAAGGCTCACTGCCATTAAGTTGAGACCCTCACAGGACAGGACAGAGTGGGCCCCCTGTGAGTCCCTGAGACCGTGACTCTGTATGGGAGTTGAACACCCAGCCTTCCTCCCAAGGAGTAGCTGGTAGTTTGAAACTGCTAGTCACACGGTTCGTAGTGCAAGGTAACCACTCCACTATCAGGCCTGCTTTCAGTTCACCCCAAGGCTCTGTCAAAGAAAGGCCTGTCGATCTCATTCCCCAAAGCCAGCCACTGAAAAGTCTGGGAACCCCTCTTCTTTAATGAGTCAGAGTGAATGCAGTGGCAAATGGTTTTTTATCATTTTAGGAGATTGTTGCCCCTGTTTTTCCTAAACAGTTTCATCCTGAAGGAGGATCTTTTTCTTAATGGGCCCACGTTGCTTTTCAAATCTCTGTGTCACAGACTGATGGAGCACTCACCATGGCCAAAGTCAGCATTTGTATTTTTCTTGTGCACATGAATTGCTTTTGCACTGCTCCTGACCAGGCCTAAAAAGAAGTATTGTGAGAAAATGTGTGCATGGACTAATGAAGATCCATCCTCACCATAGGAAACAAACAAAAAAAAGCAAACATTTCCTGGGGTTCAATCAAGAGAGGTTTGCTAGGATATGAAAGATAGTCTGTTCTTGTCACTTTAATGTTAGACTTCAGACCTCAGTCAATCAACATGCTGCTAATATATGCACAAAGTAGCTTGGTTGGTGGAAAAAATACGGATATGGGAAAGGACAGTCTACTGTGAGACTAGGGTAGCCAGACTTGAGATCTATTTGTTCCTAGGCCTTGTTGGCTTGTGATCTTCAAGGTCAGCGGTTTGAAACCACTGACTCCTGTAAATAGTTACAGAATCAGAAGACCACAGGATCTGTTCTACCCAGTCCTGAAGGGTCACTATGAGCCGGTATCCAGTCGATGGCAGTGAGCTTGGAGGTGTTTGGATAATGTGGGCTGGTGCTGTTCCCACCATGAAAGAAGGGGCCTATGCTCTCTCTTCTTTGCGGGTCACTTATGGGTCACTCATTGGCCTTTACATGATGCTGAGTCATAGTGGCCCTACAGAACAGAGTACATTGCCCCTGTGAATGACCCTGGGGGTTCCCCAAACGGTCATGCCTTTATGCAGTGGAACATCATGTCTTTCTGTCTTTCTCCTGTCAAGTGGCGGGTGGTTTCAAGCTGCTTTCCTTGCAGTGTGAACGCTCTGCCACCAGGGCTCCTTGGGTGGAAAAGAGAAAGCGTATTGGGCAGCATGTCAGCAAGCAGAGGCCCACGAGTTCCTGTGGAAGTCTTCAACATTCAAGGAAATCGTGTCACTGTGAAAAGAAATGTCAACACATGTAGAACACCTGATCTTTCCCATTTTCCACGTGTTGGGATGACACAGAGGGAAACTTATCAGCAACGTCAGGAACTCTAAAAGACAAACCTCTGCAAACGTCAGAACCAGGGAGAGACTTACATACCAGCAGTACACATGCCCACTCCTTGGTCTTGAATTCCTAGACTTTTAGTCATCTAAGGGTTTCCCTTTTTAATATTCAGGGGCATTAGACAGCCAATGTGACCAAATCTTGCTACTTTAGAGTGCAGTTATCTGACATCCACACTGAAGCATTAAAAACTCAGCCATTGTTCTAACCTGGGAACCAGAGCCTCCGTTTCACACCCAGAGGAGTGTTTACTCGCAAGGGACCAATTTAAAGAAGTACAGCATATCCTTGCAATGCAATGTTGTTGATCCTTGTTGATGTGTAATCTGTTCCACATTATCCCAGGTAGGCAGAGGATCACAGTTCCACACACGTTAGAAAGCCGTGATCTTCCTAGGTGGCTCGTTGTGGGTTCAAGTTGACAACTTTCAGCCAATAGTTGATCACTTGATGACTTGCAAAATTCAGGGGCTCAATATTAGGCAGTACATGCTTTTGAATATTTAAGAAAATAGCAACATATCTACCATATCCTATCAGGAAGAAAAAGTAGTAGTAAACTCTTCTTATATTATGTTCCCAACCCCATTGTACCAAGCTCTAGTATAA
This sequence comes from Nesogale talazaci, assembly GCA_004026705.1. NCBI lineage: Eukaryota > Metazoa > Chordata > Mammalia > Afrosoricida > Tenrecidae > Nesogale > Nesogale talazaci. The sequence continues at coordinate 2,823 of PVJH01020733.1, read as the reverse complement.
GATGCATGCACATAACATACACAGAATTAAAGCACCGATAGGAGATATAAGTAACTGTTAAGTTCTTTAGGTAGCTCTGCTGGTGTACTAGGTTATATGCCAGGCTATGAACCACAAAGTCAGCAGTTCTAACCCACTCACTACCCCAAAGAGAAAGAACAAGCTTTCTACTCTCATAAAGATTTGCAGCCTGCGATACCCACAGGCGCAGTTGTATTCCATTGCTATGAGCCAAATCTGATTTAGTGGCAGGGAGTTTTCATTTGAGTGCATTCTTTGTGTAGGTGGGGATGTGGGCAATTTTTATTCTGACTCTCTAGCCCCACTACCAAATATCTTTGAGAAACAATAATAACCTTTATAATAAAAAAATCACAAATCTTGTGTTTACTCCTAATGTAATGTAGAACACCTGATTTTCCCATTCTCCACATGATGGGGCGACACAGAGGGAGACTATCAGCCATGCCAGGAAGTCTAAAAGAGAACCCTCTGCAAACCTCTGCACCACGGAGAGATTTACACACCAGCAGCACACATGTCCTTGTCACTTTAATGTTAGACTTCAGATCTCAGTCAATCAACATGCTGCTAATATATGCGCAAAGTAGCTTGGTTGGTGGAAAAAATATGAACTGTGAGACTTGGGTAGCCAGGCTTGAGATGTATTTGTTCCTAGGCCTTGTAGGACTGTGGTCCTTTTAGGAGATTGTCACCCATGTTTTTCCTAAACTGTTTTCATCCTGAAAGAGGGTTGTTTTTTCTTAATTGGCCCACGTTGCCTTTCAAAAACATGTTACAAGGACCTTGTCATCTCTTTATCCACTGCTGTCCATGTCACTCTTGGGAAAAATTAACTCAGAAACTAGAAAAATAGTTCTGAGGACTCAGGGCCCAGCCACAGATAACTGCCATGAAATAAAATTCTCAATAAAAGTTTACAAATGGATGAGAACCGTCTTTTGACTTTCAGGACACTTTTCTCTTGACTGCATTTCCTTTAGTCAAGGGTAACCCACGGCTTCAATCTCGGAGTTTGGATCTTTTCCTCTCCTACCAGCTAGCTACAGATTTCAAAAGTTAGACCAATCCAGATTACCTTGTTCTTTCATCCTTTTCTTTCAGTAGCTGTTGACAAGTACCTAAACTCAAGCAGCCTTTCCAAAAGGCGATTCCTGAAGTCTAAGGTCCTGAAGCATCTTCCCCTTCTCTTTGATTCATTTCATAAATGAGCATGGGATTAGCAACATGACACAGCACACGGGTCCTCAGAGGGTGGTTCAAGTTCGGCACTTAGTGACATACTTTATCCTCCAGGGGATGCCCCAGGGTATCCTTTGCCAGACTGGACATGGACTCAGGGAATTCAGGGAGGGACTAATAAGAAGGGACACTTGGATATGAGCATAACATCCCAAATATATCACCTGGAAGCTATTGTCATAAGAATCCATATATATTAACAGAGTAACATTAAGCATCAACCCAACTGGTAGCTAATTTCAAATATAAAGATGAATAATCGACATAGGAGAAAGAAATCCCAAGCATCACAATGAATGTCTTTCCTCCTCATAAATTATTTTCTTTTCCTCATGTCAGTCGCTAGGAAATCTGAGACGCTAAATTAGTGAGAACAAATATTTGACTCATTATCACTCACACTGCCATCGAGTTGATTCCAACACAGAGTGTCTCTATAGGACTGAGTCAAACGACCTCTGTGGCTTTCTCAGACTGTAAATATTCATGCGAGTTGAGACCCTCATGTTTCTCCCATTGATCAATCATAGGCATTCGGTACTGTGTGCGGGATAACTGGGTAGGTGGATGGATGGAAGGAAAATGGGAAAGAAACCCCCAAACGACCCACGCCATCAGTTCTGAATGGGCCAAATGCAGTTTATGCACTGATATTTGGCCAGAACTGTGCACAGAGAGAGATGAAGACATGTATATCCAATTTAAGACTTTCAACATCATCCTGAACTGAATTTCTCCCTACAGCAAATAGAAATGCTCTGTGCTTGATCTTAAGTCCAATTTCTCTGGTTCTGTCTCAGAGGAGAGAAGGAACAGCCGATCTTCATTCTGCGACAATAATAGTGCACAGATTGAAGGAGAGTAAGTCATCACCCTTTGTTTCTTCTCATTAATGACCCCCATTCCCACAGCCTTTCTCCATAAATCCTGTTTTCTAATCCCTTAATCCAAGCGTGCATATGAGTGCTCCGTTCAAAGTCAGTAAAAATAGCAGGTTGTCAACTGATGGTATCAGGAGACCCAGAGCAAACACCCCTGGCACTGGGAGCTTCTGTTTCACCTTCTTAGATCTCCTCTGTAAGCCTATATAGAACAGGCATAGGGCCTGGTTTTTCTGGGAGGTTGCAGGGTGAGGCAATTGGGCCAGGTCACCACATACCAAGTGCTTCCTCTGTATGACCTCACACTTTGCTGGGCACTGGGGTATAATGGACAGCCAAAGAAACCCATTTGTCTGTCTGCATGTGAATGTAGAATCACGAAGTCTATACCAGAGTGAATGCTTCTATTTAGTCTCCTGGATGGGGGACCTGGCTCATCCATCTCAGGCTCCAGCTGCTGGTACAGCAACCTGTCTTATTTGGGTGCTACTGCAGCTGCTGTTGGTCCAGGGAATCTTCCTGCTACCCATTGGATTATCCTTGTTCTCTCTCATTGGTCCATCCATTAATTCAAAAATACTATGGAGAGTGCAGCACTGTGTGCCGGCGTGTTCTCTTCAAGTACATAACCCTCTGCGGATGGTGGTGGTGGTGGGGGGGGGGAGTTATGCAGCAGCCA
>PVJH01020732.1:0-40136 GCA_004026705.1 Nesogale talazaci | reverse complement strand
CAAGTAACAGTACACCACTCTTGGAACAGCTGTCTTTCGATTCCTCAGACACTGTATTTTCCAGCTTAAGTCCCTAGGTAACACGTGTGTCTGAGGTAGAGTCCAATTTTGTCAGCAAAATTCTTATATGGAGTCTCGTTGATCTAGTCTCTGGAGCATGTCATGTGTCCTGAAGATCCTGGACTCAATATCAGTGTTCCACAGCACCTGGCCTGGGCTCCCAGGATACCCCCATATGCACTTGTCCAATGTTGCCCACCTTCTGCACCTCACTAAAGACACTCCTCACATGATGTCCCCAAAGCATCTTCAGTCCCTCCTCCCTCCACCTTGAGGTCAGCCTCCCTCCCCTCCCTATAGCACACATGCATCTATGTTCCCCCCAATATAGTTTCCTTGCCCCTCACCTGTGCTGTTCCTCCCACTTGTCAGTCCCATCCCTCTGACAGGCCACCTCCCTCTCTGGGGGACCTCACCTCAGATCCACATGGCAACTACTCAGCATGCAGTATCTCCTTCCAGACTCCCCCTCCCCCCCGCCCCCCGTCTGCCCAGTACATTTTACCTCACTGTCCTGAGTCGCCCTCCAGCCACGTGACCTAAATGATAGTTACTTGCCTGGAGCAGATAATGTGTGGTTTATTGGCACTGGTGAAGCTCTTGACCAGGTTGTCTGGTCCCAAGCCAGAAGACTGGTGTCCTACAAGCCTGAGTGAGGCCCGTTCTACTGCTTGTTTTTCCACAGTGGACTCATACAGTATCTGTCCTTTTATGCCCAACTAGCTTCACTCAGCATAATGTCTTTGAGGTGTTTCACTGGTGTTTTTAAACAATGAGTATTATTCCATTGTGTGCATGTACCAGATTTTTTTATCCAATCCTTTAAACAATCATTTTATTGGGGCCTCTTACAGCTTACAATCCATGCATCCATCTGTTGTGTCAAGCTCATTTGTACATATGTTGCCATCATCATTTGCAAAACATTTTCTTTCTACTTGTGCCCTTGACATCAGATCATTTCCCCTCCCTCCTTCATCAACCCTTCATAAATTTATAAATCATTATTATTTTTCATGTCTTACACTGACTCTGGTGTCTCCCTTCCCCCCACTTCTCTGCTATCTGTTCCCCAGGAGGGGCTATATGTGTCATTGTGATCGGTTCCCCGTCTCTCCCCTATATTCCCCTTCCCCTCCTGGTATTGCTACTCTCATTTTTGGTCCTGAGGGGTTTATCTGTCTTGTATTCCCTGTGTTTTGAGCTCTCATCTGTACCAGTGTACATGCTCAGGTCTAGTCGAATTTATGAGGTAGAATTGGGATCATGATAGTGTGGGGGACGAAGCACTCACAAAAGAACCAGAGGAAAGCTGTATGCTTCAATAGTGCTATACTGCACCCTGGTAAGGGAATGTCTAATTGTCTACAGATGGAATTTTGGGATTTACTTGTCCTCCTCGTCATTCACAATTATTAGATTTTCCCCCCTGGATATTTGATGTCTGATACCTGGTGTGCTTCTTCCATATGGGCTTGCTAGATGACTGCTTATTTATCTTCAAGCCTTGAAGATCCAAGACACTATATTTTTTGATAGCTGGTCACCATCAGCTTTCTACACCACATTTGCTAATGCACCCATTTTCTTTAGCAATTATGTCATGGAAGGTGAGCCTCATAGAACAAAATGTTCTTGCATTTAGGGAGTACTTTTCCACTCTTCTATTGATGGGAATTTAGGCTGTTTCCAACTTCTATTGTGAAATGAACTGTGATGGACACAGTGGAGCAAATATCTATGATCTGTTTCTTATTTTTTTCAGGTATATGTCCAGTAATGGTATTGTTGGATCATATCACAGTTCAATCGCCATGCATTTTAAGTACCATGACATTGTCTTCCACAGTGGTCGTGTGTATTTATAAATTCACCAACAGGGGATAAGAGTTCCTCTCTTACCACATCCTTTTCAACATTTGTTATCAATTAAAAAAAAGTTACAGTAATGGGCATTGGGATCTAGTGGTTGTTTTGATTTGTATTTCCCAAATAGTTAATGACAGGAGCATTTCCTCATGTGTTGTTAACCAGTTAAGAAGTGAACCTTTCACTAGTTGCAAACCATATGACTTTTTGCTTTAAGAATCCTAAAGGGTCCACAATAGGATTGCTGAAACAATAGAATAATTAAGTAGAGTACCAGGATAAAAGCTTAATGGGCAGAAATCAATTGGATTCCTGTGTACCAGTGATGGGAATACAGAAAAAGATATCAAGGTCTTGGTACCCTTCCCAATAGCCTTTGCAAAAGCTGAAATACATAGGAATAAACCTACCCCCCCCCAAAAAAAAGACCTATATGAAGAAAACTACAGAACATTACTACAAGAAAACAAAAGGGATTTACACAAATGGAAGCATATTATGTGTTCATTGATTGGAAGACTCAATATTGTGAAAATGTCAATACTACCTGTGATAGTTATATAATCTGGTGTCGATTTGAGATTAGGAACAAAGGGGTGGAGTCTAGACTGCCAATCAGGACATACCTAACGAGGCCTCTTTGTGGGCATGACCTTCGTCGTAAGGATTCTGGGAATTCCTGGATGTCTTTCTTAAAGGTGAGACAGTCTCTCTTCCCCCCCCCCCCCACCTCCTCACTTCCTCAGAGACTCCTACTGACAAGACTGACTCCCTTTGAGACATCTCTAAGGAGAAACCACTTGAACCTACCTGATGCAGCCCTGGGTACTGGAGAAGCTCTGCCAGAGCTGAGATGCTTCCAACACCAATGGATCCAAAGACTTTCTACCCACTGACCTGTGATCCTCCTGCCTTTGGTGTCATTGTGTTTGTTTTGTAAATTTGAGGAGGACTTTGTAGATTGGTGTCAGATATATGGGCTGTCAGACGTATGAATTTTCTGATTATACATTTACCCTATATGTATAAAACTTTCTGGTATACATATATGAGTTTATATGGATTTGTTTCTCCCTATTCTACTCAGACTAACACAGATGCCCTGTTCAATAAATGGTGTTGGAAAACCTGGATATCTAGTTGTAGAAGAATGAAACAAGACCTGTATCTCACTTCTTGTGCAAAACCAAACTCAAAGTGGATCAAAGTCCTAAATGTAAATCCCAAAGTTATCAGAATCATCAATGAGAAAATTGGAACAAAGCTAGAAGCCCTACTGCAGGGAATACACATCTGATTTTAAATATGAGCTGTGTGCATGGGAGCAGAGTGTGCATTTTTTTTTACTGTTTGTTGGAGAGCTCTGAAAATGTCTAGTAGCTGAGTTGTTTGCTTGTGTTGTTCCGCTCTTCAGTTTCTTTACTAAGTTTCTTACCTGTTGATCTATCTTTCTTTGAGAGCAGTGTATTGGATTCAGCTACTATAATTGTTGATCCGGAGACTTTCTTTTATCTCTTTGAGGATGTGGTTGATGAATTTCTAGGGTCTTTCATTGGGAGCATGTATGTTTATAATGTTTATAGGTTCTTGATCAACAGATTCTTTGAATCTACGTAATGCCCATTCTTATCTCTCATTACATCATGTACCTTGGGGTGAATTTTGTCAGATTGCTATTGTTACCCCCTCCTTTTTTAAGTTTTCCATTAGTTTGATAAAGTTTCCACCATCCTTTGATTCTAAGTTTACTTTTGTCTGTGAGTTTTAGATGTGTCTCTTAAAGGCAGGAGATTGATGGATTTTGTTGTCTATTCTAATCTGTACTCTTTTTCTGTATAGGTGTGTTTAAACTTTTAACATTCAGTGTAATTAAAGCTAAATGTAGATTAGTTGGTGTCATCTCATACTATTTGTATTTGATATTATCTTTTCTTCTGTTTTAATAGAGTGGTGTGTGTGTATGTGTGTGTGTGCGAAGTTTATTCTTGTCTTTATTTCTCATTTGAATCTGTAATGCTTTGGTGACTGTTTTCAGTGTGTTGGTTTCTGGATGGTGTTAACTATTGTCTCATGTTTGTGTGCCATAGTTGTTGATTTCCATGCACAAAGGACGGAAAGTTTTTTTTTTTTAATGTTGATTTTGTTGTTATGAATTCTGTTTCCTTATTTGAGAAAATTTTATTTCTCCATCAAATTCAATGGAGAACTTTACTGAATAAAGGATTTTTGGATTCCAGTCATTATATTCCAACTGTCAGAATACATTGCTCCAATTTCTTCTTCCTTGCATGGTTTCTGCAGAGAGGTTTGAGCTTATTCTTATCTGTCACCTTTATATGTGACTGTTTTTTTCTCTCTATTTGCTTTCATGATTCTCTCCTTTTCTTTGAAAAATAGAAAATTTGACTACTATATGTCTTGATGTGTTTTTTTGGGTGTCCAACCTAATTGGTGTTCTCTCTGTATCTTGAATGGTTATAGTCTCCTGCTTTGTGATATTGGGAGATTTTTATCCTAAGAATTTCCTTACTATTTTACTGTAAGATTTATTTTCTCCTGTTCAGGTATTCTAAAACTTTAAATATTGTTTAGCTGCATTTAATCCTACATCATCTTCAGGCTTTCTTTAAATACTTTTAATTTTTTTTGTTTGATTGTTTCTCTTTCACTGAATTCTGCTTTGTTATTGAGAGTGCAGATTTACTTTTGCATTCAATTGGTGGGATCATTTACCTTTTTCTTTATTTCTGCTACATCATTCCTCAACTCAGATGAGGGTCCTTGAAGCTCTATTTTTCATTAGTCTTTTAAGATTGTTCCCCCACTTTCTTGTACAATCTGAAACAGCATTCTCATGTATTCTTTTTTTGGCAGTTCAATGGCTTCTTCCATGTAAACTGTTGGGTTTGGGTAATCATCAATGGTTAACTTTTGTTTCTCTAGATTTTCTTGATAGCTGCTGGTGTTGCTTGCTGTTTGTGTTGCATCCTGGCTGAACTGGATGCCCTATGTAGTCTTCTGGGATGGGTAGATGATGAAGGGCTGGCTCTTTAGGTTGGGGGAGGATCAGATAGGTCCTGGCAAACTTTTTATATGTTGATGAGGAGGGAGTGTTGGGTTAGTAGGAGGATTAAGGTAGAGGTGCTTGGAAGTAGGTTTTAAGTGTTTGTATGAATCATAAAAAGACTTCCTTTTAGGTATATTATTTTAATGAGTTTGACAAGAGGGCAATGGGAGATGCAGTTTTACTTGATAAGTTAAAGGGAGTATATTTTACTGAAGTGGAGGGAATGGGTTTCAGAAGTTATGATGCCTGCAGTAACTGAGGGATATATTGAGTCTACCAGACTCCATTTTAGATACTATATAGGATGTAGGGAGAGTGCTGTCTTTCTGTTATTGTGCTTATAACAGTGGATACCTGCACAATTTCCTGGAACCTTCTAAACTGCAGGTTTTGGATTCCAGTTTCTCCTCCTCCTCCCCTCAACACTAGCTCTATACTACTCTCCAACTATCTGGTGATATCTGCAGAACGCAGTGGTTCCCCTGCCACCAGGGGATGGAGTTGTGCCATGGCTAGGGATTATCCAACTCTGAGAGATGTGTTCTGAGGGACACAGCAGATTACAGTGCCCAGGGCCTACAGGAGTCCAAGTAAGGGTCTGAGGGATGCCCCCTCATGGCAGACTGTCCTAGGCCATGTCCTGACACTGGTGAGTCACTGAATGGGGGTTGGGGGGATAGGGGGAAGAAGCTGGGAGTTGCTGCCCCACCAACAAGGGAGACAAGGTACAGGTGGGTGCTGTGATAAGGGGAGGCATGCGTGAGGAGCAGAGCTGTGCTCCCCATGGGACTACCAACAATAGAATCACAGGGTACTGCATGACTCAGTTTTGTGTGCTAGTCCCCGAACCTATCCTCCTCTACTGCGGACCCCCCATTGGCATCATATTCCTAGAAGTCTGTTGGAAGTTTTTTGACGCAGAGGATATCTCAAGTCCATCCCACTATGGAACAGGGAGTTGGCTTTTCAAAAAACTTTTCCCCCTCTCTGGTTGATGGGTGTGTCATCTGCAGTTGGTCTTTGCGATTTACCTAGTCTTATATCTTGGGCACCCATGACATATGTTACAGTAAAGAAATACCATTTCTGTTACTTAGGGGAAATAGGATCTTTGGTATAGGACCTATATGTCTCCCTTCTTGAAACATCACCATGGCAACCATCAAGAACTAGAACACCTATAGTTAGACAGATTTTAAAGTCTCATAGAATATGGACCCCAGGAGAGAAGATTTGTATTTCCATTTGATAAAAAAACTCTACGGTGATAATTAAATACTAAAGTTAATTTTCTAGCTTTTTATTTTCCATATATGTGCTTCCTTTTCCTTTACTCTCTTCTCTTGTCCCTTCCACACTCCTCCTCCCTCAGTTTTCTCTTTCTCTCAGTATAACTATTACAATATCATAATCAAGAAATTGATATAAAGACAAACAATAAACCTATGTGGGTCTCACCAGTTTTATAGACACTCATTGCTGATCATATGTGTGTATCACAATGTTTACCACTGACCCATTGCTGACTCATCGGGATCCCCCAAAGAGGTAACTCTTTATAGTAGCAGAAAATCCAAGATTTTTTTCCTATGGCACTACTGGTGATTTCAAACTGCTTGCTCTGATGAACAGAGTCCAATGCATAACCACTACACCATCAGAGTCACGTATGTTTATACATCACATATACTTATATGTAATTTTATGACAGGTAGATTTGGAGGATCATGACCACAACCAAAATACAGAACAATTTTACCTCAAGGATCCTTTGGGTGACATTTGTAAACTCAAGCATGGTCCTCCTCTGCATCCCAGTTCCCACAAACCACTAATTTCTTGTCCATTTCTATAAATTTTTGTCACTTCAGAATGTTGCATAAATGGAATGATACAGCATGTAGTCTTTAGAGATTGCCCCCCTGTTATTCCACTCACTGTAATTCTTCTGGCGGAGCTCTTTAGGTAAGAATTTGGACTGCTAGCTGTAAAGTCAGTGATTCAATCCCACCAGCTGCTCTTCAGGGGAAAGTTGAGGCAACCTACACTCACAAAATGGTTAAGCGCTTGACAGTGGACACTACAGTGTGGTGATTTGAACTCATCCAGCAGAACTTCCAAAGACAGATGCCCAATATGCTTTGAGGAAGTCACAGCTTTGAAAACCCCATGGAAGGTAAGTTTACTCTTCAGGCATGGAGTTGTCCTGAGTCTGAATGAACTAGATGAAAACTGACAATACCATAATGGATGACACACGAAAGGAAGGATGTGTTAGCACCAGGCAGATTATGCACAGGATTATGCAGCACAAAGTGAACCTAAGGGCAAAATGCAAACTTTAGTTAATAAGAATGTATAAACATTGGTTTGTTCATTGTAAAAAATGCAACACATGAATGTGAGGTAGTAGTAATAGGAGAAACAATATGCAAGGAAGTAGAGAGTATAGAAGGATTCTTTGCACTTTCTGTGCAATTTTTCTGGAAACCCAAACATATTCTTAAATAATTAAAGGAGTTAAAACAGCATCAACCCAAATACTTGTGTAGATGTTGCAGTTCTGGTCCCTTATCTGAAATCAAATTTCTGCATGATTTGGGCAAGCAATGTCTTTGCTCTGGGCATCAGTTACATTATTTCTTAAGCAACAAGATTTGAAATAATCATTTTTCAATCCAGATCCTGTAATTTCCTCCCCGCCCCCTGCCCCAATTGGCTGGAGTTGAGTCCAAGTCTCATACATGGAAGGTGAGAATTCTCCCATAGGAATATGGGACACACCTACAGGTCTCCAGAGGAGTCACTGGATGCTAGGTGGAAGATTGCTGTATGAAACTGTGACATTCCTTGTTCACAATCAGCTTTTCTGCCTTCAGAGGTGTTTGCTCGATCAGTGGAATTAAAAGAAAAGCCAGTTATTTAAAAAAACACACTGTTACAGATAAGCGCCTGCAACACAGGGAATCCAGGATAGATACCTCCCACTCCCACCCCAGGGCCAACAGTGAGAGTAGAGATACCAGAAGGATTAGGGGAGGGTGGGAAGAGAAAGGCAGAATCAATCACAAGGATCAATCTATAACCCCCTCCTCGGGGGATAAGCAACAGAAAATTGAGTCAGGGGTGATGGAGGACGATGTAAGATATGAAAATAATGATCTACAACTTATCAAGGGTTCATGAGGGAGGATGAATAGGGGAGGGAGGGAGATGAAATGGGGAACTGATATCAGGGGCTCAAGTGGAAGAGAATGTTTTGAAAATGACGATGACAGCATATGTACAAAGGTGCTTGATACACTGGATGAATGTATGTATTGTGATAAGAGATGTAAGAGCTTCTCCCCAAAGTATTAAAACAAAACAGATAAGCCAGAAAAGGTTTTAAAATATCTAGACTTACTTAAAGTGACTCAACATTAATTGAATGTTGAGTAAAGAAGAGGTAGGAAGTTAATTGAATGAGTGATCTTGGGGTTTCAAATAATTTTTTCATAATGTGAGGAAATGATTATGGAGTTGGACTTGGATCAAGGAAGAGAGAGCAGCATGCTCTTTTGAGCTAGGCAAGGAGGGTCATTTAGTTTGGTGGGGGAAGCATAAACCTGGCAGCTTGTTTTACCTGAAGGTTTGTAAAATCTTGTTATGAAAGAACTTATTTTTTTGTCATTACAAAAAATTGCTAACTGAAGAAAAGTTACAAATCCCAAACAAGTGAAAGAAGAAAATAAATATCATCCATGTTTTCCCTGTAGGTATGGCTGGCAATGAGCTCATATTCTTTTATCCAAATTCTAATAAATTTGATCATTTTTATATATTATGTATAGCGAATCCCTGAGTGGGACAAGTGATGAACCGTCCTGGTTGCTCATTCAAAGGTTGGATGTTCAAGGCCCTCTAAAGATCCTTGCAAGGAAAGCTTCATGAAAAAATCAGGCTTTTGAAGGAAGCCCTAGGGATCACAGTTCTACCCTCACACCCAAGTGACACCATGAGTAATACAGATTACACTGCAATGAATTTGATTAATATAACTTATCCATACATATTTGCTATAATAGGGGGCACCACCAAAAAGTGAAAGCCTTTTTCAAACCTATATAGTTATCTATTTTTTACAAAACACACTTACCATCTTCAAACTACTCTCCATTACACTTAATATATGTGTCAAATCTGTGATTTCATTCTTAGAAACATTTTTCGAATTCACATGTTTCGATGGCCAGCATCTCTCTCGCTCTCCTTCATCATTTTATGGTTGTCAGATTGCTGTCCTCTTCGTTCATGGAAACAAAAAGAAATCGCATGGAGCGAGTCAGGTGAGTCAGGTGTGTGGGGCAAGAGAGGCACGCTGCTTTTTACCAAAACCTGGCACATTGAGATGACTGTGTGAGCAGACGCACTGTCTTGATGGCAAAACCAGTCCCCTCTCTGCCACAAATCTGGCCTTTTTGTCCCATATTGTCATGCAGTCTTTTCAGAACCTCTAAATAGGAAGCTTGATTGACAGTCTGACCTGATTTTTGTCTTTTCGGGAAGTTGATGAATGTCCCAGATGAGGTTTGTCATCAATTGACATTTCACCTTTTTTGAAATGAGAGAACTATTCATATGCTTGAGTTATCCTCTAGTGCTTCCCTTATAAACTGTGTTCAACATCGCAACAGTTTCTTTGGCATTTTTCCCAAGCAGGAAACCAAATTTCACAACTGCACCCTGTTCTCTTGATCGGCCATCACAAAAAATGAGGCTTGAATGAAACTGCTTTCAAGAAAAAATTCGCTATGACTAGAGCAAACCTTCCCAGGCAACACCGTTGGGTGCACTAATGTAGAACACATTGCTTGGTACTTGCCTAGTGGGAAAAATGCACACTATGAAAGTTCTGTGCAGAGGAGCTTTTATATATATATATATATATATATATATATATATATATAAACATTTACTGATAAATAGTATAGCTTTGTTTTGAGACTTACCCACAAGTATCTTCTTAGGTTAAGATTGGAATTCTTAAATTAAATGAAGTGTAAATTTTAAGTTTTTTGGTTATCTAGTGTGAAAATAGCATGCTGGGAAATTTAAAATGAGTTGTTCTTCCAGTTTAGAGGTTTCCCTGCATTCTCTCTAACAATATGGTGCATTATTTCTTTTTAAGTTATCAATTTTATAAAGCTAAATATATACATGCATTAAAAATTTTGCCTCTTTAATTACTAAACAGTAAAATTTATGTATATGTGTTATTTATATATATGTTTGTGTGTATAATAATATTTGTATATACTGGTCAACTGGCCATTTGGGTTTCTCATAAGTTGTACGATCATGTCCTGTAGCATGTTTTTCTTTGCTGGAATGATATCTTTTTCATATTGACTTTTAAAACTGCTTTGTGTTCATTAAATACATTTTTCCTTTGATATATAATCTATCAACCTTTCCCTACTTGTTGGTTGTAGACTTTTAAACCTTTTTTCCTGTGTGCTTGTTCGTGGTTTTGCTTGCTTCTTCCTTTAAGGTTTTATTTTCTTGATGGCTTTTAGGCTTTGGTGGCTATGTGAGTTAGGTAATGGAGAGCTCGCAAGATCATTACTTCAAACCCGTCAGCTTGTGAGAGGAAGACCTCAGAGGTGCTCTGCTCCTGCAAAGATTTACGTCTCAGAAACTCTATAGATGGCTGCTATGAGTTGGAATCAACTTGATGGCAATAAGTCTGATTGTTTTATGCTAGTTACTGTCATGATTTCTGATGTTTTGAATGACATCATGCATAAAAGGGTACCATCTCTGTCCATAGAGTGTGTATATATATATTTGCCCATATTTTCTCCTATCCTTTTTATCATTTCATCCTAAAGCTGGAATTTGTTTTTGTGAATTAACTTATTTTAGGACATAGCTTCAAACTATGGCTTTCTAATTTAAGTTTGGGAATCAGTTTTTAGGGTGGCCAATGGCTAATCCTGTTAAATTTTTGCCTCGAGTTTGTCTGCCTACGTCGTGTCTATTTCTGCCAAACACCATCATGTGCATGTGCTTCTGGGAGCCACCCTAGGCAGCATGGCTTTCATGTCTCAGAAGTCAAGGCAGAGCTTGCATTCCCAAAGTGTTAAGGTCACTGAGTGCCAGTCTGCACACTCCAACTTCTTTATATATTTTGTTGGTTTGGAATCTCAACCTCTTTAATTGTCCTTCCAGTTTATAGGCCTCCCTGCAGTCTCTCCAACAACACAACGTATTATTTCTTTTAAAATTATTAATTTGGTAAAGATAGCTATATAAATGTACTAAAAATGATGGTCATGCTTTAATTTCCCTGAGCCTGGAGAAGACGTTTTACATATTTACACTCATTCATTGGTCAGAGATTTGTCCTCTAGGTGGGAATGGCGAAAAAGAGATAGCAGGCCTCTACTCCCCAGATTCTGCCATGGCGCTTTCTGCTGAGTGCCTCTCAGAGTCCACTATACCCTAGTCTAGTCACCTTGTGCTTCAGTGAAGCAATAATGCTTCAAATGGTTGACTTTGAGGAACAGCGCTTGATTTCCTGGTGGTTTGGGAGGCTAGAAGTGTGAATTCAGGGTGTGATCCCTGGGGGTAGACTTTTATTTGTTGATTGCCACTTCTAGTCATTGCCAGCAATCCTTAGAGTTCCTGCTTATAGCTGCTATGTGTCTATCTTCATAAGACATTTTTTTCCCCAATTTGTGTGTCTCTTTCTACTCAGCTCTTTTCATAAGAGAGAACTCGGGTGATTTTGTTTAAGACACTACCCTAGTTTGATCTTATTAACAAAAAGCACATATTTGTAAACACGGGCACATTTCCAGATTAGGATTTTGACATAACCTATGGGTTGGTATTGACTTGATGGCAGTGAGTGTGTTTTGGCTTTTTTTTGTGGGGGACATAATTCACTCTTAACAGTTGAAGAAAAGCAGTGTTTCCTCTGTGATGTCTATCTCCAATTATTTCAGTTGCAAAATAGTCTCCTACTCTGGAGTTAGATTTTCCTCTTTTCTTTGTCTCTGCTTTTGCTAAACTTCACATTACATTCAAACTGCAAGATCAGATGACTTTTCTTAGAGCATGAAATTTCTCTCAGCTATGCCACATCTGTAAACATTCAAAGGAGGATTATTTTTAAATTTTTGTGTTTCAGATTCCCAATCTTTGGGTTACTATGACTTGCAATGGATTTGATAGCAGTAAGTTTTAGTGTTAACATTGTGGAGGCTGTAGGGGTTTCCTCATAAAATTCTCCTTCCAGGCAGTATACCTTGGGTCAATGTTGTGTCAATTCCTCTTATGCACATCTGTCCATGGAGGCTCGCACCTTGTTAAGGTGCTGAACAGATTGCAGTAGAGCTTCCAGACAAAGATCAACTGGAAAGGACTGGTGACCTCCTTGTAAAAAATCCTATAGATCATAGTGGTTCAATTCCATTGTCAAGGGGACACCAGGAGTCAAAAGTTGACTCATAGGTGTTTAGCAACAACAGCAATATCCTCTTACATCTCAGAAAATCTCCCCTCTTAATTTTTATTGTGAGTTGAGTGAAGGTCTACCAAAAAGATCAGTTTTATACTCAACAATTCATATGCACTTTTCTTCAGCTCATCAACTGCAACCCCCTCATTGAAGTATCACAGATACCACTTTTTCACTGCATTTCTTATTTCCATTTCTGCCTCTTTCCTAACCCTATGGACTTTGAATTTGGGTAGATGCTGTCATTTTTATATTAAATCATTGATTACTCTAAATTGTGCCGACCTTCTGAGTGCTATTGTTCACCTTTTATAGCTATGTGTAATTTGTTGGAAAATTTCACCATGGGGTGAGTCATTTCCACACTTAAAGGGAACCATAGTCTTGGAGGTTTCACTTGTCTATTTGATCAGTAAACCAAGTCTGTTTTATAATTGTAAATTTGTTGCATATTCTTCCTCATTCCATCCAGTCTTTTCTAATGTGATCCCTTTCAGAGAAGTTGGCTATTTTTCTTGTATCAATTTTGTGAAGATTGGTGATCATGCAGCTCACTAGTCCATTGGACTAATTGCTTTCATATGTCTTCAATTTCTTTATTGTTTCTATCTCTGGACAGGAAGAGACCAGGAAGTGCATAGTGTGGAGAGTCTGGAACATGCATACATTGCTGGTGGAACTGTTGAAAACCATATAGTACTCTCTCTAGAAGTTGGAAATAGAAATGTCATATGAATTATGGATTCCTGTACTTGGTAGGAATCCTAGAGAAATAAGAGCTTAGACATGAATAAACATATACATATATGTACCCGTATTCATCACAGTGCCATTCATAATTCCCCAAAGATGGAAACAACCTAAATGCCTATCAACAGAATAATGGATAAACATAAGTGGCCTTTGCACGTACCTATATGATTTAGGCCAGGGGGAATGCTACACAAGAGGGAAATATTCCCACTTTATGTTTTGTGTTTGTATTTTCATTCTTAGGAGGAGACCACAAGCTTGTAGCAAAAGGAACTGATTAAATTAGTCTTATTAGCAATGAAATTTCCTTCCCTCTTCACTCTCAAAATATTCAACTCACTGACTGGTGATTTAACTGACAGCTGGGTGTTGGGTGAAAACAATGTGGACTGCACCCCACTTTAACAAGTTTCCTAGTACATCAACATAACTGTATTACAACCAGATGTTATTAAACCAAAAAATGGTACATTGAATGGCTTGTGTTCTTATTCACATGAAATAGATGTTGAAGACTCATTTTATTTAAGCTCTATTAGGGTTGGGTGTGTTGAGTGAGAAATTTCTGGGTGGTACAATTGTTAGACTAGGCTAGTAAGTGAAGAGTCAGAGGCTTCAGTTAACACAGAAGTGTCTCAAAGGCTTCCTGAGGGTGGTGTGGATTAGGTATTAAGCTGCTAACCACAAGGTTGACAGTTCAAACTCACCAGCTGTTGAAACCAACCACAGTAAATGCTAGGGAGGACAGTTCTTCTTTGATACACATGAAGTTACAATTAGACAGAGTTGACTAAGTTTTTGGTTTTGTGCTGAGTGGAGTGAATGGTTTACCTACTTTAGAATGAACAACTGTCTAGTGTTGATGATATTTGATAACTATACCCCTGCACTAGAGTGAATATTGCAATAGATTGAGACAAGCATTTCTTTTGTTTCCCAGTGTATATAAAAGTCATGTTTCCACTCTACTGTGGTCTATTAGGTGTGCAATGCCTTTATGCAAAAGTTTGAAATACTATGAAAGTTACCAAAATGTGACACAGAGACACAGTGAGCACATATGGCTATACTTGCTCCATGCAGGGTTGTCACAGACCTTCAATTTGTGAAACATGCAATTATCTACAAAGAGAAATAACGTGGCATGCAATCAGATGAGGTCTGCTTGCATTTTTAATGCTATTTAATGGTTTTCAAGTGCTTTATTGTACCTCCAGGGCTAGAAAACTGGATTCTGGAGAAGTAGAAGGTGATAAAAAGGAGGAGCTCAAGTGTGAGATATGGTTGAAGGCTCTGACGAAGCCCTAACAGAATCTAGAGATGAAAAGGACAGAAAATTTCTTTGTGAATTATCCTTTGCAATCATAGTTTGTTAAACCCAATGCGACCCAGTGAAGGTAGGTCCCATCAGAAACAAGAGACTGGCTTTGTAACTCTACGTCGTCTCTCATTGCAGTATGTGATCTGCTCTGGGCTTACACTTCCTTCTATGTAACAAAGTCCAGCTCTTCTTTGAAGCCCACGTGACTACCTTAAAAATTTATGTCTGGATAATCCAGTGGGTCCCAAGGGTTTCAAATATATAATACATAGAGAGAAAAACATGTTAAATGTATATTTAAAAAATCACCTTGATGACAAACATGAGGGGGTCCTGTGGCAGTGAAAATGGTTAGCATGCTTAGACAATCTCTGGGAGACTGGCAGTTTGAATCCACACAGAGGTGTCTCTGAAGAAGAATCTGGTGATTTCTGTCCTAAAGTGACAGAATCGTATGGAGCACATTTCTCCTATGACACACGGTGTTGCCATGAGTGGGAATCAGTTTCATGTCAAATGATGTACTTGATTTTAAACAAACCTCAGCACTCTTTAATGATGTCCCTGAGTTACCAGATTGTGGAAGGTAAGATTCTGACCAGCTCCAAGTGTATTGCTGACCAGCTCCAAGTGGGGACTGTTCACTCAGAGCTGCAGGGACCAGCTCCCGTTGGGTTTGGGACACACAGTCACAGGTTAGCACAGAACATACACTAACCCAGTCCAAAGAAGACCATTGTTCCATCTCTGCCAAACACACTTGTGTGTTTGTTTCTTTCTGAATTTGACTGACGCATGTCAGAAGCAACTACTGTCTATGAGTTGAATCTGATGTTCTCTAGTCTTCGTATTACCAGAATGGAGCAGAGAAGGGCAGTTCTACAGGGGCCTTAAGGAAGCATCATATGAAAAGAGAAGGCATTGTAGAGAGCATTGGGTTACAGAAACACTGGCCAGTGATCTAGTCATGCATGCTTCTTGGGGGAATCATCTACCATTATCTGGGTGAGATAAATACAGATTTACTAGGAGCCTAAATAAAGAAGGAAAATTCTGGGAAGTGAAAAGTCTAATTAAATTAGTTAATGTGGACAGAAGCTTTGCAATGCACAAAAGGCTTTTACATACATGACCTTATTGATTCTGAACACAATTTACATTGGGTTCCCTCTTTAATTGTCACTGAGAAAAATGTGGACTCTAGAAGTTAAAAAACCTGCCTCTGATACCATGATCATATGTGGCAATTGGTGACTTGAACCCAGAGAATTTGATCCTTGAAATTTCATTATATTGCAAAGCATTGAATTAAATGGAGTTCAATGGGCTTGGGTTGGGCTGAAAGGAAATTTTATATGTCCTATCCCTTATTTCTTTACACTCCATTCTGACCACCCTACAGGGTCACCAGACCAACTCTCAGATTCAAGGCTTCAGCAAACAAAATGCTGCCCCCATTCTCATTCCATTCCGGGTTTTGTGGTTTGGTGTGATTTGGTTGCGAAACTGGGAACAAATGAATCCTGGCGACTCAGTGACTGGGGGCATCCCTGGGCGGTGTTCACAGTTAAGAGTTTTGCTGCTAACTGGGAGGTTGGTGGCTTGAGTCCTCCCAAAAGAAATACCTGGTGATCTATTTCCTAAAAACCAGTTATTGGAAACCCTATCAGTTCTTGTATGCTGATGCTGACAGGATTGACATGAGTCATAGGAGACTCCATTGCAACTTTTTTCTTATCTTTGTGATTTAAAATGGAAACTTTCTTGAAGAAAATCTTAAAACTTTCAAATCTAAGCATGCCTAAACAGAAGGTAATTTCTTATCAACTTGTTTCCTTCTTTCCTATTATTCTATTTGCCATTTCCCCCACTAAATCATCTTTCAGGGGGATCTGAATGATGATGAGGCCAAGTTCCCATGTAAATTCCTTCTTAGCTGGTGACCTGGCCTCTTGTGTTGAATGTGTATATTAACAGTGGAAGACTGGAATAAAGGAGAAGGTATCTTGTGTAGCTTCTTTTGAAGCGGATCATGCCCCCTTCCACAGACTTCAAGTTTGGATCAACCCTCTTCAGAAAGACCTTCATTAAAACTCAGCTTCTGCTGTCTCAAGTTCAAGTTCTCTTCACCCAGACCATCCTGTCTCAGAGCAAGTGGGAACTGAAAGGGACTCCATTAGTGAGATGGAAAATTGTGGTCATAAAATATTCAAGACCCAGTAAAGCACAACATCTTTTCTGCATTATCTCAATTATATTATTAATTTTTAAAGTTTGTTTAAATGATACCTATTAATCAGCTATTATTAGGGTCCGGTTAACTGAATGGACTCTATTCATTCTCTCATCAAGAAATGCTTATCAAGCACCTACTATCTGCTGTAAGAAGAATTGCTGGTATTGTGGTACAACCTTGGGAAGCTAACCATGTGTTGCCAGTTCAAACCCAGCAGTTGTTGTGCTCGAGAGAGATAAGGCGGTCTGCTCCTGTAAGGATGCGTGCCATTGAAAACTCGAAGGACCACTCCCTTTCTGCTCTCTGTTGGGTTGCTATGTCGTGGAATAGACTTTAAGGCATTGGATTTGCGCGTGTGCGACAATATGCTGGACATCACATTAACCACCCATTAACCTCAAGGTAATTCTTACTCAAATAGATTTTTGAGGCTGGAAATGTCTATGGGGGATGATAGCCTCATCTTTCTCTCATGGAGTAGCTGGTGGATTTGAGCTACTGACTTTGTGGAGAGCAGTCCATTTTTTCTGCAAGCATATCACCAAGGTTCCTTGGACATCACATTACGCATGGAAAACTTTATAGTCACTGAAACTGTAACTCAGAGAGAACTTGATAGAAGGCGAGGCTGGAGAGGCAGGTTGGGTCAAGCTCCAAAGGGATTTATGTCACAACTAAAAATCATTTCCATTCCATTGCACATCAGCCCTGTAAGACAGGGTAAACTGCCCCAAAGGGTTTCTAAAGCTATAATTTTTTATGGAAAGAGGCTGCTACATCTTTCTACTATTGTTTTTGAACTGCTGACCTCTTAGCAGTCAATTGCTTTCCCCACTGGCCCACTGGGGTCAGGGCTTATAGGCCTGG
Source organism: Nesogale talazaci (assembly GCA_004026705.1). NCBI lineage: Eukaryota > Metazoa > Chordata > Mammalia > Afrosoricida > Tenrecidae > Nesogale > Nesogale talazaci. The sequence goes on along the minus strand of PVJH01020732.1, from coordinate 22,456 downwards.
TCAAATATTCAGACAATGATCCTAGACTATATGAGGATCCAGTGGAAGTATTTTAAGCAGTATGTATGCATTCACTTGTGCATGTATGTGTAAGTAGATAATTAGATTTGTCTTGTGAAAGGCCAGTCAGGTACTGTAATGAGCATGTGGTGATATAGATACATGTCTAGGGACTGTTTGTGTTGTCTGGACGAAAGACTGTGTTATGAGTTAAAATGGTGAGTAGTGCTTAGTTAGGCAGTGGTGCACTGGGCATGGAGGAGGAATGATGTCAGAGATAATTGCCAGATTTCTAGGCTTTACACCCAGAGGAATGGAGGTGCTATTTACTGAAGCATAGGCTTACATTGAGATCAGGGAAGAGTGGGATTTAATGAGTTCAGTCTTTATGGTAGTGTTCAGTGGCTTAAACTGGGCTGTATGCAATACACAACACAGGATGTTGAGAGCTGTGTATAGATTCTTACAGGTAATTCAAACATTGAAGGGTGGTACAAAGAGACACATGTAGCCTATTCATAAAATATATAAAGAAATACATGCCAACAGGATTAAAGGAAAATATTAAAAACCTGTGATGCACAGGTGATGCAACCTTGTTGACCAAAACTGAAGCGGGCTTGAACATTTATTGATGAAGATAAAGTGATACACCCTTCTGAATGGAATATACCTTACCATAAAAGAAAACTAAACCTGTCACAGCTGAACCAATAAGCAGCATCTTGATCAATGGAAAAAAATTGAAGTTGTTGAGGATTTCAATTGACTTTGATCTGCAGTCCATGCTCTTGAAAACAGTCTTCACGAAATCAAAGGAAGACATAGTACATTGGGAAAATCTGCTGCAAAAGTTCTCTTTAAAGTGTTAAAAAGAAAAGACGTCACTTTGTGTGAGGGCATTCCTGGGAGGGCCTGTGGGTCTGGGAGAAAGTTGTAGAAAGTGCAGGATGCTGCTGCGTCTCCTGGAATGGTCTTGAAGCCACTGGGTATCCTCACCCTCAGGTAGCTGGACCCCGCTACCAAGTTTCCTGGAATATTCTGGTCTTGAGATAGGCGGAAGCTGCTGGGTATCGTGCGATTCCGTGACTCCTAGAAAGAACTCCAGTCTTGAGGCAGTAAGACCCCAGGCCAGCTCACCTGATAACCTTCTGCTTTAAACCTCTGAGACACAGCCTATCAGAATGCTTCTACCTTCCCCATAGTAACAGATAAGCTCCTGTAGTACTATTGCACAACAGTGTCCTTTAATACGACTGGGTGGTTGGTCCTGTAATGTGATTGAACGAAATAGTCTTGTAAGATAGTGGGATGGCTGACTCAGTCAGCTAGACCTCATTTACACAATCCAGTCAGTAACACCTCATTTACATAGCCCATAGTGTGGACCAATCATTTTTCATGCTGCAAACCCATGACCATATATTATAAGGATATGTTTGGAAACCAGGAAGTATGTGAAAGAAACGATCTGATTGGTCAACAAAATCTATATCAGCCTTGCAAAATCTGTAATAAAGGCAGATCTGCACTGTGGAGACAGTCTCTGGAGTCTGTGTGCACAATTGGTTGACTCCACCGCCCCCCACTTCCCAGACCTGGTCCCACACCTTTGAAGACCGAACTGTGTCTGGCCCAATTCAGCATATTTTAAATTGTCCATATTCATAGGAAAACTGGTCAATGAATAAGAGAGACTGAAGAAAAGTCACTACATTTGAATTATGCTGTAGGAAAAGAACAAAGAATAACTATATTGGGGCTGAGCCCCGGTTACCTAAGTGGTTGAGTGCGGGACTGCGGCCCGCGGACTTGGTGGTTCAAATCCAGTGGAGGCTCTCAGGAGCAGCACTGGGTAGCTCCTACGACCACCAGAGGGCAGTGATGCCCCCTCCCCCAAACAAACAAAACGGAATATATCATGGACCATAACTTCTAGAAGAATGAGCAAATATATTTTGGAAGAAGCCAGAATGCGCTTTAGCAGTCAGGTTGGCAGGACTTTGTTTCACATACTTGCACATGTTTTCTGGAAAGATCTGGAGAAGGAGGTCATGTTTAATAAACTAGAGAGCAACAAAAAAGAATGAGCTCATCAAGGAGATGGAGTGCTGCAGTGGCTGCAGCATCGCACTCAAAGGTAGTAAGGACTGTGAGCATGACGCAAGACTCAGCAGTGTTCATTCTATTAGACTTTCTGCTGCACACTTATAGTTATAAGAAGGCAGACTATTGTGAAGTTCTGGTCAACCTACCTTAGTGTGCAGACTTTCACTTTTTCTGTTGCAATAGCTTCTGTGACCTAAGCTGAATTTCAGGAAGAAAATGGGGAGATAGATCAAGGACTAAAGGGCTTCCCCCTGACCCTTTTTGTTTGAGAAGAGATTTTATCCAGGAAATGTTGGCCATATCATATTGGCTAAAACATGGATAAATACATGACTACTCCCAGATAAATGAAGGTTTGAAGAGCTAGTATTTTAGCTTTCCAACCAGTAAGAGGGGAGAAGTAAATGGCTTTTATTTTATTAAAAACATTTTATAGTTATTTAAAAATTTTAAACTTTCTATTTTGAAGTAGGTGGGAGTTTACATGTCAGATAATCAATTTTATATCCAGCAACTTAAACTCTTTATCAAACCTTCCAATAGCTTACCCTGCCCTATCTGATTTCTCTTCTCCTTGTAGAATACCATCTTTCTTTACCTATCTATCTGAGAACCTATGGCTTCACCCGCTCTCTAGCCCTCATAGCCACCAACATTTATTTCTTTTGGTACCAACACCTTTGTCATGGCTTTTCCTTTGTACCAATGATTTCATACAAGATTTGCCCCTTTGTGACTGACTAATTTTACTCAGTCTAAGGTTCTCTAAGTCTATCATCATCATTCTGTTCTGCTGTGCTTATGTACCAAAGTTTCTTTATCCTTTCTTCCAATGATGGGCATTTAGATTGTTTCTATCTCTTGCTATTGTGAGCAGGGCTGTGATGAACATGAGTGTGCATATATCTCTTCTTTGGCTTTTATTTCTTTAGATATAAACCCAGCAAGGGCTATTTCCATGAGCAATTCTTTGAGGAAGCGCCATGTCCTTTTCTAGAGTGGTTGGACATTTTTGGAGTCCTACCCACAGTGTTTGAAGGTTTAAATCTCTCTGTACCCTCTTGAACTTCGGTTACTTTCTGCCTTTTGTTTTTTGAAAACTGTGCTGTCAATGCCAGTGTAAGTCATTGTTTTGATTTTCATCTTTTGGACAGCTAGTGATCTTGAGCATTTCTTCCTAGGTTTGGAAGTCTTCTTGTGTCTGTTCATATCTTCTGTCCTTTTCAGTTGTCTTTTGCTTGTTGAGGTATTGACATTTTCTGTAGATTTTAGAGATGAATTCTTGTCCAATGTATCATTGCTAATTATTTCCCCCAGTGTGTGGGTTCTCCTTTAACTCTTTTGATGAGTTCTTTTGATGCATGGAAGTGTCTTATTTTTAGCAGGTCACAGTGAATTATTTTGTCTTCTGCTGTGTGTGTGTTCTTATGTTTGGTATGCTCTTATGTAGCACTGTAGTAGGGCCCTATTGTTTGTTTTTATTTTATCATTGTTCACCTTTAAATTCTAGAATTTACATTTAGGTTTTTAACCTATCTTGAGTTCATTATTATGTCTGACTGAGATATGAGTACTGTTTCATTCTTCGGCAAGTGGGAATCAAATTTTGAAACTTTTTGAGGTGACGGTCTCTTTTCCAATTGTTCTCTTTTGGCCTTTGTCAAAAATCAGTTGTCGATTGGCAGATGGATTTATTTCTGGGTTCTTTTTTCTGTGCCTTTTGTCTGCATAATTAGTGTTGTACCAGGACCAGGCTGTGTTGACTGCTGTGGTTGTGTAATAGGTTTTGAGGTCTGAAAGTGAGAAGCTTCCCACTTTATTCTTCTTATGTAATGCTTTGTTTATCTCGGGTTTCTTTCCTCTCTGTAACAGTTGTTGATTAGTTTTTCCATTTCTTTTTTTTTAAAGAACTCATTTTATTGGGGGCTCATGCAATTCTTACCATAATCTGTACATCCATCCATTGTGTCAAGCACATTTGTACATTTGTTGCCATCAGAATTTTTGCTTTCTATTTGAGCCCTTGGTATCAGCTCCTGATTTTTACCCCTCCTTCCCCACTCTACCCCCCTCATTAACCCTTGATAATTTATAAATTATTATTTTGTCATATCTTATACTGTCTCATGTTTTCCTTCACCCAGTTTTCTGCTGTCCATCCCCCAGGGAAGAGGTTATATGTAGATCTTTGTAATAACTTTCCCCTTTCTACCCCACCCTCTCAGCACTAGTTCTGAAAGATCATCTGTCCTGGATTCCCTGTGTTCCCAGTTCCCATCTGTACCAGTGTATATCATCGGGCCTCGCCAAATTTGTAAGGTAGAATTGGAATCATTATAGTGGCAGGGGTAGGATGTGGGTGGGAGCAAGCAATTAGGAAAGAGAGGAAAATTGTATGTCTCATCATTGCTACACTGCATCCTGACTGGCTTGTCTCCTCTCCTTTCTGTAAGGGGATGTCCAGTTGCCTATAGATGGGCTTTGGGTCCCCAATCTGCACATCCCCATATTTACAATTATATGATTTCTTGTTCCTTGATGCCTGATCCCTTCAACAACTCGTGATCACACAGGCTGGTGGGCTTCTTCCATGTGGGCTTTATTGTTTCTGAACTAGATGACTGATTGTTTGCCTTTAAGTCTTTAAGACCTCAGATGCTATATCTTTTAATAGCTGGAGACCATCAGCTTTCTTCACCACATTTGCTTATGCACACATTTGTCTTCAGTGGTCGTTTTGGGAAGGTGCACATCATGGAATGACAGTTTAATAAAACCAAGTGTTATTGCACTGAAGGAATACTTGAGTGGAGGTCTAATGTCCATCTGCTATCTTAACACTAAAACCTATAAATATATGTACATAGATCAATTTATCCATCATCATATATAAACATATTTACATATGCACATACCTGTATTTAGACTTCTATAAATGCTTTTTGCCTCCTAGTTATTTTCTCTATTTCTTTTTACTTTCCTTTTATTCGGCTATTATGCTCAGCTTTCATTAGGGTTTCAGCAGTTCCTCTCTGTTACATTGCTTTTAATAAATCTCTAGCAGGTCTCCTACACCCTCATTGCCAACAATTTTGGGTCACTTGCTGTTCCCTTGACCTTGGGTTTGTTAACCCCAGTTCCCTTCCCCCACATTCCCCTCTTCATGTACCCTGGATAGTTTTTCTATTTCTTTAATGACTGGTGCTGGGATCTGAGTCTTTGAGTTTTCTATATACAGAATTCTATCCTTTGCAAGTTGACTTTTACTTCTTCTTTGGCAATTTGCATTCTCTTATTTTATTTTTGTTGTATAGTAGTGTAGTGTGTTTACTCTTTATTGGTTTCTTCAGTCTTCATATGTTCCTGCGATATTTCTTCTGTTTGTGTGGTTTATGGCTTTTTCATTTGTTGTTATTTTACTGTTTACTGAGATTTTGTGATTTACTTCTCCTTTGTTTTGATTAGCTTCCCCCTCATTTTCTTTTAGGTTACCTTGTTATTTACTATTTTCATCCCAGATTTAAGACAAGCTGTTGTCTCTCATGAACTAATTTTGGCTTCCCTTTATCAGAGTGTTTTGCATCTATATCTCACCTCTACTTTTTTTGTATCTGTTGTCATTGAAGATTGTTCTTTCTGGTTCTTCATTTTCTGTCTTGTAAGTTTGTTTTCTTTTCAATATACTTTAAGTGGATTTTTCCTGTTGATCTCAGGCTTATGTCTGCTATCATTGTTGATTCCTTGCCCAAAGGACTCCTTTTAGTGCTTTGTCAATGTGGTATTGTTTTAAACATCCCTCTGATTTTTCCTTGTGGGAATAAACTTTAGGACTCTCATCTGTCTGTTTTAGTCATGTGGATGCGAGATGCTTTATGTCACAAAAGTAAAGGTGTCAAATAGTCAGAGATTTCTTCCTTATCCCTCTCTTATTAAAAATCTGGGCAAAAAATCTGATCAGCTAAATAGATGATTCTTTAATATTATCTGCTATTTTAGCACAGTGTGAGGTTGTGTGTGGGCATTATAGAAGTGGGTAAAATGTCATTAGAAAAAGGACAAGTGACTTTCTTGTCATTTGCTTGAAAATGTGAGAGAATGGGTTTTCTGTCCTTGTGATAACAGAATTAGGCCCTTTGATGGTTCACAAACCCATAGTATCAGATCTTAATAATGTGGACACTCTGGACCAAACCATACATTTCAGGCATCCATTATCATTATGGTAATAACTCTGTTGCTTCGCAGGATGGATGTTATTCCTTTCCCTTGACAGCAGGTGGTGAGTGAAATGGAGATGCTATTTTGTGTGACTTGTTGCAGACAAGATGACAATCAAGGGAGCTGAGGTTTGGCACCATGTAGGAAGAACTTTTTCAGACAGAGGTGAGAGCAGGCTCGAGACCCTAGTTGGTGCCCAGCATCTTGTCATTACACATGCAAGGCCTGCAGAGGAGGAGACCAGGGGAGACGTCCAGTGTCAACATAGACTTGTTTATTATAAAAGTTTTATTTTAAGTGATCTATGAAATGATACCTTTTCAAAATATAGTCTGATCTACAATCCAGGATGTACTTAATGAAATCAGAAAAGGATATAAGGCAGCCTAAGGATAATGCCATTTGGGTAGCAATAGACAACAAGACCTGGCAACAAAGAGCATATAATTTGCAGTCTTAGGAATCTCATTTCTATCATTTATCAGCTGTGTGGGCTTGAGTAAATTACCTATTTATTATTGGATTCAAATGGGGATAGTGTACTAAATTCAAGGAAGGTTATGGGGGTTGAAAGATCGAGAAATGAGTTAGAATGCACAGGGCACTCAAAATAATGCACATAGCATTCAGTGTCTGCATTAGCTATTGTAATAAAATTGGGCCCAAGGAGAAATTGAAGCCTGTTGAAATCCCCAGTAGGAATATTCTAGGACTCTGAAGACAAGGCAGACAGAGATAGGTCAGATGAAGGATTTTCAGGGAGAAGGAACTAGGCCAGCAGCCAGGGAAGTGGTGAACCAGCGGGATGACTAGAGTTTAATGTCCGGTGGAACTCTGGGAAGAACTACAGAGCATACCCTCAGGATTATTCCAGGGCAGCAGGGCTGGGCCAACTGCAGCTCTCCAGCCATATGCGGTTCTTTTGGTATGTACTTGTACTTCTGAAGTAAAATAAAAAAAAATTAAATGATAGCATTCAGATAAAGGTTATTTCATGTGTTTGTAAAGATATAGTTAAGGTTCTTGAATTATACTTAAAGTGTTGCAAGGGACAGGAAGACTCTCCAATCCCCAAAGTTTTCTGACTCCTATATTAGAGGGATGAATGAGCTGGGATATTTGTACCCTAGATCCTCATTGATTGAAGGTCACTCCCAAGATATGTGGAATCCACAACACTTTGGACCTGCACACACGGACAGAGGCTTTCAGGGCCAGAGAGGCCAATAACGACTGATGGGGGCAATTCAAAACCCAGAGACATGACAGGGCCAAGGAGGCTGGGAGAGGGGCTGACAGCACTTGCTGCCTTCCTTACTGCTCATGTGCCTAAGCCCATTCCTTGGTGCCAACTAAAATACTTACTTATGTCACTTTACAAGTGCCTACCATTAGCCTTATGGTTTTCAAAGTAAGGGAGCAGAATAAAAATAAGGGAGCAGACAGGCATGCTTAATATCATTAGCACAGCTCCTAGCATGGTAAAACCCAAACCAACCAACCAAACAAAAATCTATCAACCAACCAACAGAAAAACAGAAAAGCAAAGCAAAACAAGCTCTGCTGCTGTCAAGAAGTTAATTCTGACCATGGAGACATCACATGTTATAGAGTAGATCTTAGAGTTTTCTGGTTGTAATCTTTCCCCCTCTTAATATACTTTTATCGACACTATGGTCCTCATATCATACACTTCCAGATCCAGTGATATTAATGGAAGGTATTCAATCATCTTTACAATTAGTTCCAGAACATTTTATTTCATCTCTCACTCATTATTATCTCTTCATTTCCCTATAATACCACTACCCTCTCCTCTACTGTCAATCAGTCATTAATCCAATTACTGTCACTGTAGCTTTATCCATTCAGGTATTCACATAGGGGAAAACCTAAAAATAAATAAATATATCAGAGGAAATAAAACCCTGTAGAGAAAAATGCTGGAACTATTAAAAAACTGAAATACTTATTAAAGGTCAAAGGGAAGATGAAAGGATCAGGCACCACATTTTAACCTGCTATGATCAAGTTTACAATAGTCTCTGTCTGATAGCAAGGATGTTCAAAGACGGTCAGAGGGAATTTATCAGAGAATGATTCCATGTAGAGCCCTGCAAACAGAGGTTGGGTTCCCATGGTCATCATTGCCTTCTGAAAATTGAGCAGTCAGAATTTAAGCTCTAATACCATTCCCTTCTTTGGATTCATGAAAAATAATAAAATTTTTCATTCATGGATCACACAGAAAGGTTATTGTGCTTCTTCAATCTGGACTTATCTGATGTCTCACTTAGGTAGCTGCTTATTTGACAACAAGTTTTTATGATCCCAGTTGCTCTTCTTTCTGATAGCTGGGCACCATTTGTTTTTTAACCACACTTTACTATAGCACCCTTATGTTCAGTGATCTCTCCATAACGGCAAGCATTATGTAGGGCCATGTCAGAAAAAGACATCTCGGTTGTAATCTTTATGGAATCAAATTGCCAGGTCTTTCTTTTGTGGCACTGCTAAAGAATTTGAACAGCCAACTGTTAACTTAGTGCTGAACACACAGTTTATATACCACATAGGAATCTTCTTACCCAGTACAGTTTTGTATGCACTTTGGTGGTGTGAAAGTAAGGATGAGGCACTTGTTTCCATGCCTAACTTATACATTAGCACTACTTTTCCAGTCAAGTCAATGGGTACTTGATGGTTAAGTTGTGATAGAACTTGCCCTTATAGCACAAGGTGGACTTAAAGGGAGCTAGCATTTGGGGGATCCCCATGAACTTGATTAGTCAACTCTGGAAAGTTCACTCATCCAGATTCTAGAACCATAATCACATGTTCGTCCACTGCTTTGGACTTCATGCCCAGGAGAACCCTCATTGGGCAGAGTAGAACTGCCCCACTTGAGTTTCCAAGACTGGAGTCTTTATAGGAAAAGAGCCCTGGTGGTGTGGTTATAAGCTGTACATCGATAGTTGGCAGTTCAAAACCACTAGGAGCGCTTCAGGAGAAAAACTGGGCTTTCCACTCCCATTAAGTTATAACTTCAAAACCCATGGGAGTAGGGTGGAGAGCTTTGAGCCAATATTGACTCAGTAGCAGTAAGTTTGGAAGTTTATTTTTTAAATCTTTTTCGAAGCAAAATGTCACATCTGTCTCGCATGAGGCAACTGATGGGCTCACACCACCAATCTTTGTGTTAGCAGTTCATCACTTAACCATTGGACCACCAGGTTTCCCGGCCACACATTCAGCCTAGGGCTCTCCGTCCATCTTAGTCAATGAAAGCCCGAAGAAGCATAGCACATTTCAAATCTTGATCTTGAGAATCAGCTGCTTTCATAGCTGTGGAATAACTCGATGAGCGTATAAATAACATCAAGGAGGGATCCTAAGAAAATTTTGCTTTTGCTATAATCTTGTCAGATGTCTTATTTTCTATTTTTCTATTCCCTGTCCTTCCTCCTCTACCCCTTGGTTCATTTTCTGCGCAAATGAGTTTCCATATGCTTCATCTTAATGAGTCACACACAGAGAGAGACATCATTCATGTTATCTGTGGGCACAGATAAATTTCTTTCATTTGAGTCTTGAAAGGTGGGTGGTAATAAAGGGGGGAAATGATGGTGGGCTCTTTTCCAAACTCCAAATAGTTTAGCTTGCTCAGATTTCCCAAGCTTTCTCCATCTTCGGCTTTATTTGATACCAGAGGGAAATAGCCACATTAAATTGCCCAGATGATTCCCTTTCAGGCCACTTGAAGTACCCTTAAAGGGAGACTGCACTCACGACTTCTCAAGGGATAGGCGATGCTTCTTGCCATGGCTAAAGTGCTGGCTGAAAGGTTTTAAATCACATTTGTTGCTTGGGAGACTCATTGCAGGCAGTCCTCCTCCTAAAAAAGTAATGCCATCTGTGTCCCTGAGTGCACAGAGAACAAGGGGGAGGGACCCTATCTAACTTCTTTAAAGAGTGATCGAGCCATGTAAAGGACACTGTCCACAAGACACACACACCTCACCCAGGTTCACAAAGACTGTGAATGTTTTTGTTCTTTGATAGATTGATATTAGTTACTCTTAAATATATACTATTCTGAATTCAAATGAGGGATGACAACTTCTCTGGTATCTGGGCTTATCACCGTCTTTTATTTTTTTACCCTCCTCCTCAGAGGCTTTCTTCATACGTGGACATTTGTGGAGTACTCACATTTGATGTCCTAGATGCGGAAGATTTACTGTTGACTGCCCCTCCTTTGACTGATTGCAAACGAATGGGTCAATTGTAGATTGCTTTGTGAATTTTTTCACTACTTGGGTCTAGCAATTACTGTGGTGTGTGTGTGTGAGTGTGTTGAAAACTGCTCATTCAGTTCAGTTCCACACACTCTGCCTTAGCACTGCCTCCATGCCTGAAGCTGGCACTAGAGGTAGGCAGACTCCACCTGGAAACATGACCGACTGCTAGGCACTCATATAGACCACCCACCACAGCTCATTGCCACCTTTATTTGGTTGCATCCAAAGAAAGGAGAGAGGGAGAGGGAAGTAAAGGAGGAAAAATGGGAGGAAGGGAAGTTAGAAATAAGGCAGGAAGAAAACAAAGAAAGGAGTGAGGAAAGGGGATCAACAGAAGAAAAGAAGGTAGGGGGTGGAGGAAGAGAATTCTAACAAGATTTCAGATCACATCAGGCCAAAATGATGTTGGTGAAAGGACTGTAATTGAGGTGGAGGAAGGCGTCTTTCCCTTTGCGTCTGTGAGCACGACTCTGGGGGACACACTCTGGTTGTGGGCAGTGTGATGGGCCCAGTTTGCCTCACCTCAGCGCTTAAAAGATTTCTAAAGCCGGTGACTCCAAACTCCTTCTAGGCAGCTGAGGTGGCTCATAACCAACTCTGCTCAAACCACGATCTGTGTCTGACACTCCATACTTTCTCAGCCACTTCCCTTGACAACCGGGCTGGATTCCTGCACAGAGTACCGGCCGACCCTGCTTAGTTTTGGGCCCACGAATGTTGAAGCTGATTATGATCTGTTTAAACAATAGATTTGGAAGTAGTTAGGATCGATGCCGCTTTCTATATTATCATTATTTTACTGTTGCATTCATTATTTAGAGCCATTATTTGCTTAGAATAAAAGATGCATAAAAGAAATCCACAACAATCCAGTTAACTATGACTCATAATTACCCTATAGGACAGAGTAAAAGTGGCTCTGAGACTGTAAATCTTTATGGGAACAGATAATCTCACTCAGAGAGGCTGATGGGCTTGGACCACTGCTACTGTGCTCAGCAGTCCAATGCCTAACCCCCACATCACCAGGACTCCTTATATCTAAGCAGGGAAGCTTCAAAGAGTTCGCTGGTGGGTGGGTGGGGGGTGGGGGTGGGGGAGGGAAATGGAATTAAAAGAGAATGACATTTTCCCATTAATTTTTGAAGTCCCCTTGTGCAACAGGGATAAAATAATTAAAACGCAGATAATGCATGACATCACAAACCTGCGCTAATAACAGCTATTGCAGTTTAACACTAATTTTAGTAGGCGGTTCTCTGTAGTTAGGTATTCCTGATTCATATGGGTTCATGTGGTAGAGTGAACCGGTTTTGTATGTTTTCTTGGCAGTAATCTTTATACTAGCAGATTCCCGGATCTCTGCCCTCCACCCCCATTCCACCTCTGACTCCATCCCCACTCTTGTTACTTTGGAGTGCTTTTAGTTAAAAGCAGAGTAATAACCTATTTGTACCACTAGGCGATGCTAGTGGGCTCTTCAACCCGCCGCCGTAGGCGGAAAATGACTCAGCCGCACTGTCGGAGGGAGCAGGACTGTGCAGAGTTTCCTAGGCCGACTCTAGGAGCGCCAACAGTCACCTTCCTCTCCTGCGGAGCGGCTGGTAAATGTGAAGCACGGACACATAACCACTACAGCGCAACTCCCCTAACCAGTGATAAATACCGATCTCTGTGCATTTGCCTATTTGGAATATTTCAGACACCTTTGCTGTGGTTTTCTGTTTTCCTGTAGATTCCAAACCGTGTTTGCTGCATACTGAAACTGCCTACTTGGATTTTCTTGGCTACAATCTCAACAGTGGTGCCTGGGTTTGAACCTCCAATCTTTAGGCTAGCTGTGCAAGCTTTTTATGTCACCCAGGGACCTTCCCTAACTCTTCAATGACATTGTAATATAGATAATATGTGTAAAGACTAGGTCTAACTAACTAAGAAATACTTTTAATAGTGATATTTTTAAAACGTTGCTTTCTAACCATTGAAAGCTTGATGGAGCATGGGTATATGCTGACACACAATTACCCTGACTTAGAATCCACTTGATGGTAATTGACTTTTACTCCCAGGGAGATCTTGATTTAGCTTAGAAGCTTAGAAGCTCTTGGGGTAGAAATTGATGACCCCATGCAATGCTCAAGTTTTTTTCTGAAAATTTCTGATCATTTTCATGTAAAACTCAAGTTTGACTTTTTTCCCATCCTGTAAAAGTGGCCTTTCTTAAACAAGAGAACACTTGTGATTCATGCTAATGCTGTCTGTGGGTGCCTCAGTCACTCAGAAGATGAGAATCAAGCTTTTGAAGAGGTCTTCAGAGTTAGGTATCATTTAATACCAACAGCCAATGCCACAACCAATTTGGGTAATCTTTAGCTTTTGACAAAGCTATTCTAAATATTATTAATATGTAGAGTATTTAATTTCTAAAATTCTGCCTAGTGCAATGATATCACAAATGAGTAATGCTGTGTACCCTGACTTCAAAGTCGGACAAATAGTTTGATGAAAGCAGTCAATAGTCTCTGGCTCAGAGGCATTGAAAGAACATACATAAAACCCAGATGTCAAATGCCAAATATTGTTTAAGGATAAAGGAACACTAAAGCAACAGAACATTTTACCTGGGTAGGCAATCTTTTCCCACTCAGCAGAAAACAGAAGAAGGAAATGATATCAGGGAGAGAAAAGTATTCAAACACTTTTAGAACATATGGAAATTAATGATATTCAGAACTTGCACAATACCAAATTTTTCAGCTTAAAATAATCTTCCTACTGACGTGCAGTTACTGGAGGACTCCTGAAATGTCACACACAAAAATGAGATGCTGGACAAAAAAGGAGAAACACATCTCCATGATGCAGGGAATGGGAGAGAATGCAAATATAATTTTGTGTGTGTGTGTGTGTGTGTGTGTGTGAAGAACAGAAGACGCAGGACTCTGTGGAAACCTCAGAGGGTTGGCACTTGGGCTCATCTCCCACCTCCGAATTGACCACACACACACTCAGGCAAAACTTCTCTCCTTCATTTCTTTATTGGAAGAACGAGGTGCTACTTTGCCATCTTTCAAGACACTTTACATCTTTACAGTGGCATAGCCTACGCATATGTGGAGCTCCAGGTGCCGGAATAACTTCCTTCAGGAAAATCTGCACTGGAGTCGGTGGGGTTGCGCCCCAGTGTAATTCTTTTTCTATGTCCTCCTGCATGAAATCCAGGGAGGGTAGAGCTCTGGAGACAGTGACTGCATAGATGGTTTCTTGGGGGGTGGGGGAGGTAAGGGAGGTTGGGTGGTGGCAGAATGGGGATCTGAGCACAATGATAAGAAAAGGATAAAATGTTCCAAAAGTGATCGGGGAGATGATTGTATGACTCTTTCTAATACGATCGAACTATTGAATTGCATGATAAATACTGATAAAATTATTTTTTCTAAAAATCTTGGAGCAGAAGGAAAGCCTGCCTAACTTCCAAGTCCATGGAAGTTATGGACTCACTGCCTCAAAGATAGAGTGTCAGGTGGGGACAAGTTGGAAAAGAAATAGTTAATTTATTAGATTTCTATATATAATCACATCCCCCATTCATTCTCACCCATGTCTGTTTGAAATGGGCTAAACTGGTAAAAGAAGTCAGTGCCACCCAAAGTCCCAAGGGTGGGATTTCTCTAATGATAGAGTCCCCAATTAAAAAAAAAACCTAAACTAGAATCTAAACTAAACCTAGAGGTATCTTGAAGGTATGGATGAATGCAGTCAGCAGGGACATATCAGATTCTTTGGCAGCCATTTACTATAATTGACTCAGAGCTTCAGAATCCTTGAACTTTGTTGTCCATTTAACCTCAAGAGTTTATTGGTAAGCAGCATGCCTTCTGGAGTGGAGACGAAACCAGAAAGCTTTTAGCCGATGCTGCATTCTGGAGTGATAGACTGGCTTCAAAGAGCTCTGTGGCCTGTGAAAATCACACAAGTATTGAAAGGTCACCCAGTGAATTTTTGAATTATTAACATGTGTTTAGCAATTAAATAAAGACATATTGATGATCTATCAAGGCAATTCATTATTTAGGTGTACAAAGAGAAGAATAGGAAAAAAAACACACACATAGTAAAGTGTATTTTAAGCTACGAATGCAATGCCTATCAGTAAATGATTCTATTTATCTGAAAACAACTTGTAGCTGAGTTCAAACACCCATTCCACTGGGCTGGGGTGAAATTTAATCTCAGTCATTATTATTGTCCATCCCCCCACTCTCTTTCAGAGTCATTTGAAGGTATTTATCAAGACTAGATCCCCTTGCAAAAACAAATGGTTACTTTGCTCTCTTGCTCACCAAAAGATTGGAGGACTGAGTCCACCAAGAGATAGAGTGGAAGGAAGGTATACTTCCAGAAAAATCAGTCATAGAAAATTTTCAGGAACGCCTCACTAGTGTGACACACACAACGATGCCGTGAGTCAGAATGAGTCTGATGGAAATTGGTAGTGGTGCTGGGCTATGGAACTGAATGGTCAGGGATGCCTCTTGCTGACCCCTGGTTTCTATACATACACCAGTCAGTTTAGGGCCCTGTGCTTTCAGTAAATTCTAAGCTATATTTGGGGTTAGGAAAATATTTTTCAAAGACTCAGACTTCTGAGCTCTATTTCTCCCTCAATCCCTTATGCAGGCTGGACAGGAAGCCAGTTGTGGATGGCCCTTTCTGGCAACCCAGGGGCCTTTCCTTCTCTAGTAAATTTAGAGTCATCCAATTTCTCCCTTTCCACACCCTCTTCCCAAAGCATTCACGTCTCTTCTACTGCCTTTGCAATGCCTGCCATATCCTTCCCTGACTCTTGACTTCAATCTCTTCTGGGATCTCAGGTTTACTTAAAAGTAGGAAAGAGAGGCTATCAATAGAGGACAGCACTAAACCTCTAGGTCGGGGTGAGGGGCTGGTATGCCATCGAAGCAAGTCAAGAAGGAGAAAGAGAAAGAGATAGTTGGTCTAGACCCCATATAGGTACACCAAGCCTGGAGGATGACGCCCCTGCACAGAGCCGCTAAGGCACAAAGAGGATTGCAGGGCCCACAGTAGCTGAAAACATGATGTTCCCTTACTGTATCACAACAGACAACACTACTGGGGTTACACGGCAGGGAGTTAGTCCAGTCTGAACAATCCACAGTGGGGCAAACCAAGAAGGAAACAATGGATCAGCAATGGGAGCAAAGCTAAGCCACAAAGCCCTGAAGAGGCCCCCCCGCCAGCCCCCCCACCCCCAAATCCAATAGACTTCGGGATAGGAGGAGCTGTTCCTGAAATTCCCCCAGGATGTGGACAGACCTGGAATTATGTATGCTTTTTTTCTCCTTTTCTTGTTTTATTCAACCTTTGTTTTTCTTTTTGTTTTATCTGTTATTGTTGTTTTGCCAACCTATATATGCAAAGCATGGGAAGTGGGAAGCAACTTGAGGAGAAAGCAACAGGACCATTAGTTCTGGAGGGACTTGGGGGGAGGAGGAGGCAGGGGAAGGGAGTGATGGGAAAACAATATCATAGACAGAGGAACAACTAGGGAATTACAATCAACAACGAAGAGGAAGTAGAGATCCTGAGGGTGCTGGAGCAATAGCAATCTAGGTGAGAGGACTTAGTAAGAGACAGAAGAATAGAAACCTGATGGTGGGACAGGGCAAGGTAAAAGGAAACAGAGGAAAGATCTTGGAAGCAAAGCTATGGGTAGAGCTATAAGCATAGGTGTGTACATAAGTAGATACATTAATTAACAAAAATAGAGGTATTGACCTATGTAAAAATACTTATATGGTGATATACTGAGGTAGTGGATGGACTTCAGGCTTTTGGATAAGTCTTTCCTCAATGCAAGAACACTTTATTCTGACAACCTGGCAATCTGTGATACTTCCTCTCCTGGCACAATAGCTGAAGACAAAATGGGTGCATAGGCAAATTTAGTGAAGAAAGCTGATGATGCTCGACTATCAAAGATATAGCATCTGGGGTCTTAAAAACTTGGATTTAAACAAGTGGCCATCTAGCAGAGAAGCAGTAAGCTCATATAGAAGAAGCACACCTGTCTATGTGATCATGAGGTTTTGATGAGATTGAATAACAGACATCAGAAGACTCAAAACCAACCAACCAACCAACCAACCAACCAACCAACCAACCAACCAACCAACCAACCATATTGTTGAGAATAAGGGGACTCAGAGCAGAGACCCCCCCAAATCCATCTGTAGACAGTGGGATATCCCCTGACAGAAGGGTCACCAGGAAGGGATGACTCAGCCAGGCACAGTGTAGCACCAATGAAATGCATAATATTCCTCTCGTTCCTTGAGTTTTTTTTCACCACTCCCCACTCTCTCCCCGCACCCCCCCCCCCAATCAGGACCACAGTACTGCTATCCATTGTCAGCTGAGCATGTGCACAGGTACTGATGAGAGCCTTATAGAACTACCTTGCAAGTCACATTACAAAAAAGCCACACAAGAAATTCCATTAAAAAAAAGTGATATTCAGTCCAAAGTTGGGCCACTTCCAAGAGGAGCCTAAAAACTGAGCCACTCCCAAGGGGAGTCTAGAAACTGCCAACAGATAGTCAAAAAAAACCCACACCCTCCCCCAAAGTCTGGAAGACCCTAGTAAGGACTTCAAAGAGCCAGCCAAACTGCTTACTGAAACCCAGGTAGAGACACTGAGTTTTCAGAGAGCTGGGAAACAAGGAGACATCAACTCTCTCTCTCACTCTACTCAGGGTGAGTACACTGATGAAGGCAATGCTTACTGGAACTCTATTGCTGGGATCATGACGTGTGCAGTATGCTGTCCTTATACTCTTAATTGCCACGATATTCTTATACTTAGTTGTATGAGCTAGTTTTAAGATTATTACATTGTTTGATGTGTGGTTGCAGTGAATAAACTGAGCATTCGAAAAAGTCAGAGTCTTAAGCAATTATTGATCACCCTGCTTCTAACAGGTACAGATTATGGATAAGAGCTCACAACACATGGAATCCAAGCACAGAAATGACAGTAGTGATATCAGGAAGGTAGGGGGAAGGTGAGGACAGGAAGGAGGAATCCATCACAATGATCAGCATATACCTCCCAACCCCCTACCCCAGGGATATGAACAATAGAAACCTTGGGGAAAGAGAGGCAGCGGTCAGTGTAAGATATGAAAATGATAAAAATTTAAATTTCATTAAGGGTCATGAGGAAGGTGGGGAGGAGGAGAAAAAAGAGGAACTGATACCAAGGGTTCAATAGAAAGAAAATGTTTAGAAAATGATGGCAACATATGTACAAATATGTTTGATACAATTGTTATAAGAGCTATAAGAGCCCCCTCTAAAATTGAGTCCCCCAAAATTATCTTTAATAAAGATAAAATAAACAAGTAAAAAAATTGCAAAGAAACTTTTTTCCCAGCCTAGCAAAACACTTTTATCAGTGAATGAGCCCAAAGCTTGAGTGCCTGCATAGTAATGGAGGAGAGAGGGAAAAATGCAATCAAACCAGGGCAAAGTGACGCCTCAACTGATTGCCCCAGCTTGTTCTTTCAGGTCATCCCAGATATCCAGGGTTCATTCTAGAAGCAAAATGTTGCTTTGTCCTGGGCTTACATACTCAGCTCTTGAGGAGTCTCCAGGAAATAATTCCCACTCAACCAACTCTGTGTGTGGCTGTGATTTGGCAGGTGAGAATTCTACCACTGAACCATCAGTGCCACATTGTGGCTGTGATTTGGGATAGAGACTCGGATACCAGGTCTATTTCTAAGGCATTAGGGTAACTATTAAGATACACAATAGAATGAATTAATGTCACAATGCTTCCATGTCACAATGATTTAATGCTAAGCAAAAGGTCACAGGTTTGAATACTCCCAGGGCTCTGCTGAAGAAAGATGGCTGCAGAAAAGTTACAGCCTTGGAAACCCTATGAGGCATTTCAACACTCTGTCCTTTAGTGTCATCATGGCTTAGAATCAACTCAATGTTACCTCATGGCCTGATGCTCGAGATTTAATTTCTTCAACCCATTCCCCAGAGTTTCTCCATGGTAAGAAAGAGCCTTCACATCAGAGCTTAAATTGTAAACACCTGGTTTTCAGGTTATGGGTGACAGTAGAAGCCCAAAATCCATTTGCAGGGTCCACACATGCATTTAGACTCCAGTAAATTCCCTCCTGTCACAGTTGAGGAGTGTGAGTATCCCTGACATCAAGATAGGGAGCATTGGTACTTCGATTATGGCAGCTGTGGTTAGGACAAAATGTAGTATCTTTATCATTTGACCTCCTTTTACACCCATTTGAAAGCTGCTTCCGTTTTTTTAAAAATTGAAAGGGAAATATATATTAATTAAGTTTTTTTGGGTATCCCCTCTAGCCATGGACATAATTCATTAGAAAGTGGGTTATTGGAGATACGATTAGGTTACAATTTTGCACTCTTTATCATTTGATCTTCCTTATGATCCATGGAAATTTGTTTTCATTTTTAACGTTTCCTACCTATATTTTTATTGATATTTTTTATCTGTCTTACTTGGTTATTCTTGCTAATTTATTGTTTGTTTTTCAATATTTTCCTGTATATGAAATCCAGCATTGGTAAATCTATACAGACAATAGCTGGATTAATGGGTCTTTGGGGATATGGTTGGGGGCAAATGAGGAGCTAATAATGATGAATACAATAAAGAGAAACATGTTCTAAAACTAATTGTGGTGATGATTGGACAACTATTCTCGATGTAACTGAACTATTGATTTGTATGATACATGAATTGTAGACCAATAAAACTGTTGGGGAAATGAAAAAGGGTGAGTTGATAGTCCTAGGATGAATTGATGTCAGGCATTGTAGTACCATGTTGCATTATTTGGAAGTGATCAAGGGCACCACTGGCCATTACATAACTGAGATACACAAGGAAGGTTCCAAAAATTCCATGTGGTAAGAAAGGTGGAGTACAAGAAAGACTCCTGCCTAAATCCCTAAACCATCTCTCTCCTCATGTTTCTTATGAAATTTCCTCTAAGTGGGAGGTGGTGCAAATGGTTAATACTTTTGCCTGCTAACTGCACGATGGGAGATTGGAGTCCACTCAGATGTACCTCAGAAGAAAGACCTGGTGATCTACTTCTGAAAGATCAGTCATTGAAATCTGATGGAGCATCATTATACTCTCTCCCACTTAAATTCGTAAGCATAAGCAAATAATCTACACCAGTTTCAGATTTAGTATCAGAAGTGGGTGCCAATATGTGGTAATTTAAAACAAAGTTTGCTCATATGCAAGTATATATTGCAAGCAGGCCAGAGAGAAAACTCTAAGTCCCTATTTAAGATTTTACTATCTAAGATTTTACTATCTAAAAATCTTCAAGTACATTTTTGAAATTACAGGAGAAGCTTAATTAACATTTGCCTTTAAGAAGTTAATTAAATTAATTTTGTCAGGCCCTGGTGAATTCAGAGTTATTTGGGGGAAGAGAATTAATACTGTTTTTTCTAGAATAAAGAAGGGAAGAAATCTTCCTTGAAAACTCCCAGCAGAACTAAATGATTGTAAGACCAGGGGCTTGAAGGGCATTTCAAGGAAACACATCTTGGGAACCAGTGATTCAGTCTGTGCATTTTAAGAGATTTTTCTGTTTGCTTGGTAAGGTCAGTGAGATGGAGCACAAACAGGCACAAAAGTTAGCAAGCAACATTGTAAAGTGCATTATTGCAGGTGTAATTAGGTTAAAATGTAGCACCTTATCATTTATTGGCTTTTGTACCTATTTAGATTTTTCTCTGTCTTAGTTTTTCATTGTCTTTTTTTTTCCTGTGTATGTTTTAATTTCTGTTTTTAAAAGCATTTTTCTGAATATGAAATCCTGGATAGGTAAATCTTTAGAGACAGTAATTGGATTAATAGCTTCTAGGTGGAGGACAGGGGAGGTTGAGGAGAAATTAGGAACTAAAAAAAAGGAGTACGAGAAAGAAGAAAATGTTTAAAATTGATAGTTATAATGACTGTACAACTCTTTTCAATGTGATTAAAGTGTTGAACTGTATGATATGTGAATCATATGTCAATAAAATGTATTTTTTTTTATAAAAGGTAAACTGGGACCCGGCTGTCAGAAAGCAAAGCATCTTAAAGGCTGTCTTTAATGTTTGTCTTTTAGTATCTAAGTGAGGCATCAACTAAGTCAACAAGGAAGAAGCATACCAGTCTGTGTGATCAAAAGATTATAAATAATAAAACCCAAATATGAAGGAGAGAATGGTATCAGAGTTTAAATTGTGCATACCCAGTTTGGAGAAGGCAATTGATGGCAGTGGAAACCCAAAATTCATTTGTAGGGACCACCCGCCTGGATTTAGCCTGTAGTGAATCTCCTCTGTCAGGGGCCAGGGATGTGACTAGCTGACCTTTCAGAGAGAAAGAGCTGATAATGGCAGATGTATGTTGTTTAAAATTTAACATTTTATCTTTTAGTTTCTCTTGTGACATCTTTTAAAATCTTTTTAAAATCTAAGGCTACATATGGTAGCCATCAAGGGGGGAGGGGAGGCAGATGGCGATGTGTAGATAAGGAAGGGGGTACTAAACCATCAAAGGGGAGGGTATTGTTTATATCTCCACAGGGAAAGAGGGACCAAACTTAAACCCGGAGACCCAGCATGTGAATGCAGCATGACACCATGGAGTGGAGAACCAGTGGAGGGACCTGAGAACACAACCCCAACCCCAACTATAGGGGCAGCCACCTCTCTACCAGAGGAAGTTGCCTTGGAGGCCAGCACTGAAGCTGAAGCTTGGGGAGTGAGATAAGCCTGACCAGAGCACATGAGAACAAATGAAAGGGGAGGAAGAGAGAATAACGTGCATCCTGGCCCAATGAGCCTTCAGGACAATAATCCCACTCAGAACAGCTACTGCACAAAGAGGACTGCATGGCCAGCCCCATTAAGAAATACAGCTACGCTCACAGACCCAAGGCCTACTGGGGCTAGGAAGAAGAAGCGGGGTCAAGATTATACCCTGTTGGACACAACCACACCAATGCAAAGTTCTAAGAGTGAGCAACAGAGCATAGAGTCACAGATGGAGTGACAAGGATATACTTTGGGGCCAGGGTATTGGCACCCCATTTGACTCAACCAGGGGTCACTCTAGGAGGTCAGCAACAGACCTTGAACTTTACACAGGTTCTTATATTGCTATTATTTTTATGATTCTGTTACATATTGTATAGTACAAGGAGGGGGGTTTCTTGCTATTGTTATCATTGTTTTATTTGCTTAAGTTGCTCCATTTTAGGAGACCTTTCTTGTACATATTGCTACCTCTACAGGTCTATCTAGACAAGATAGACTGGACAAAGAGGTTGGAGGCAAAAATGACAAGTCTGATGGCTCCAGGGTGGGGGACATTGAAGAGGGGGAGGGAGGGGAAGGTGGTGATGCCGACCAGCCCAGGAAAAAGGGAATAACAATTGATACAAATGCAGGGACAAGGTGGGTGAGAGAAGGCCAATAGGGATTGATTAAGACTAATGTAACAAAGAAAAAATACTGAAACCCAAATGGAGAGTGAACCTGATAGTGGGACAAGAGGGAAGCAAATGGAAATAGAGGAAGGAACTGGGGAATAATGAACATTTATAGAGGTTCAAATACAGGTATGTACATAGGGGCATATATTTACAAGTGAGGATGGGGAAAGAGATTAATGGGTTAGTAGTAGGACAACAGATGGGCATTGGACCTCAACTCAATTATCTCCTTGGTTCAAGAAC
>PVJH01020731.1:0-40152 GCA_004026705.1 Nesogale talazaci | reverse complement strand
ATAAAATTAACATAAGCAATATGACTGCCACAGATTCTCTCTTTACTCTCTTGCTGAAGACTTTTGCTGTGCATAACTATTTAATTTTTAGGAGGTCTTAGCATCTAATTTGCTTAGTGCATTTTTCATTGTATTTGATGGTCTACTGGTGCCATAAACCAGAACCCCTGTTATTTCCCAATGTTTTTTTTCATGAACTTTATAGTTTTATATTTTATATTTAGATTTGTAGTCAATGTTGACTTAGTCCTTGTATATGGTCTGAGATATGGGTCCTGTTTTACTTTCCTGCTGATAAATATCCAGTTTTGCCTGACCCATGTATTAAAGAGACTTTCTTCAGCATGGAATAAACTTCAAACATTTATTGAAAATCAACTGTCCATAAATTGATGAATTTATTGCAGAATTCTCAATTCTGGGTCATTGGTCTATATCCTCTCCCTGTATTGATGCCAGCTTCTTTTTACTACTATGGTTCTGAGTTTGGGAACTGTCAGGCCACTGCGGCAGTCACCTCATCTGGTATCAATGGGAGGATTATAAGCATAGGGGTGGAGTCTTGTCTGTCAATCTGGAGATAGCCAATGAGACCTCTGTGTGGGCATGGCCTTCTCCTCTGAGAATTCTGGGGAAAATGATCCTTCCTTCTCCAAAGCAGGAGACACTCTCTCACTTCACTCCCTTGGAGACACTCAACTGACAAGGTTGGCTCCCTGTGAGACATCCTTGAGGAGACATCACATGGACCTACCCTGATGTAGCCAGATACGTGGACCTAGAGAAGCCACGTGGAGACTCATGGAGTCTCTCGTGGAGATGCTTACAACACTACTGGATCCCAAGACTTTTGCACCCACTGGCTTGTGATCTTTCTGCATTTGGCATCCTTTCACGTGTGTCGTGAGTGTGAAGAGTACTTTACAGATTGGTATTGGATCCATGGGCTAGTATCAGACTTATGACCCTGGACTGGACTGGGTTCCTCTTGTGTATAAAACTCTTTCTTATACACACATGAGCATCTCTATAAATTTGTTTCTCTAGTGAACTCAGATTATCATAGCCACCTACTTTACTGATCTTCACTAATGTAGTATTTACCTGACGGTTAGTTTTTCCATCTCCTTAAGGGATGTTGTTGGACTTTGAATTAGCATTGTGTTATATCTATAGATTGTTAAGGGTAGTATTCATATTTGCACTTTGTTAAATTTTCCTATCCATGAAACTGGTGTATATTTTCACTTAGGTAAGTCTTTGTTGTTTTCCTGTGATTATGTGTTTTCTTAGGATAAGTAGTTTATGTCTCTATTACAATTTGTTCCTATATATTTATCTTTTGAGGGACTATTATAATGGTATTATTTTCTGGATTTCCTCTTTGACTTCTCTTTGTTAGTGTAGAGCAATTCAATGGAAGTTTCTGTGTTGATCTTAGATCCTGCCACTCTGATAACTCCTTTTACTAATTCTATTACCTTTCATGTGGATTCTCTGAGATTTTCCATATATTGGAGCATATTATCTGCAAAGATGGATAATTTTATTTTCCTTACTTATTTGGATCATCTTTGTTTCTTTTTTCTGCTTTACTCTTACTGCTGTAGTTATAACATCTAATATGATACTGAATAAGAAAAATAATAAAGAACATACTAGTTTTAGTTCCTCTTTTCAGGGAGAATGCCTTAAGTCTCTCTCCATTGAGAAAAATATTAAATCTCGGATTTGTTCAGGAGAACTGGCTCATTGTACTGTTCAAAACCATGAGCTGCTCCATGGGAGAAAAACGAGAGTTTTGACTTCCATAAAGAGTTACAATCTTGGAGGGACCAGCCTCAATCCCAACTCTGTGGATAGCTGACCCAACCCCCAGAAGGATTTACTTTGGAGGACAGCACTGAAGCTACAGCTCAAGAAGAGGGACATGTCTGATCAGAGCACACAGGAACAAATGAAGGAGAAGGAGGAAAGGGTGGAGCACACCCTGGCCCACCAAGCCTCGAGGACAAACAATATCCCTGCTCAGAGCAGTCGAGGCACACAAAGGACCATATGATCAGTCGCATTATGAGACAAGACATTCCTCACAGTCCCATCGCCCTACAGGGGACAACCTTGTAAACAAACTATGGGAAGTGGGCCCGAGCTGTCCCCACGACACATAAGCAAATCACTAAGGGCAACAGAACAGAAAGGAGAGCAGAGCAAGGAAGTCCCAGTAGAGTACCTAAATAGACTTTGGGGCCAGGGTGTGACACCCCATCAGACTCAACCGGAAAACACTCCTAAAGGTCCACAAAAAGACCTTGAACTATTTACAGGCTTCTCTTCTTGTGTCATTATTTTTTGTTGTTATCATTGTTTTGTTTTGTTTTGTCACTTTGTTTAGCACTGTCTTGTTTTTGTGGGCATATTATTATCTCTGTAGATCTATCTAGATAAGATAAGATGGATAAACAATCTGGAAGAGAAAATAAAGGAACTGATGATGAGGGGAGGGTGGCATGGGGGTAAGTAAGTGGTGTCAACCAATCCAGGGACAAGGGAACAAGTGATCCAAAATCCGTGGTGAGGAGGGTGTAAAAGATCTGATAAGGATTTGATCAAGGGCAATGTAATAGAGAGGAATTACTGAAGCCCATGCTAGTGGGACAAGAGGAAAGTAAAAGGAAATAGAGGAAAGGACTAGGAGGTGAAGGGCATCCAGAGAGATCTACAGGCATGTACATATGTAAATATATTTATATGATGATGGGGAAATTTATGTGCATAAATTTGTTGGTTTAGTATTAATGTAGCAAGTGGACATTGGGCCTCCAGTCAAGTACTCCCTCAATGCAAGAACACATTTTCTATTAAACTAGCATTTCATGATGCTCACCTTCCCGGCATGATCACTCAAGACAAAAGGGTGCATAAGCAAATGTGGTGAAAAAGGTGATGGTACCTGGGTATCAAAAAATAAAGTGTCTGGGGAGTAAAATGTTTCAAGGTAAACAAGTAGCCATCCAGCTCAGAAGCAATAAAGCAAACATGAGGGAAGCACACCAGCCTATGTGATCATGCGTCAATGGGATCAGGTATCAGGCATGAAAGAACAAAAAAATCATATCATAGTGAATGAGGGGGAATGCTGATTGGGGACCCAAAGCCCATCTGTAGACAACTGGACATCCCCTTACAGAAAGTTCTCAGGGCAAAGACAAGCCAGTCAGGGTGCAGTATAGCACTGATAAAACATACATCTTTCCTCTAGTTCTTTAATACTTCCTCCCCACCCTCCCCACCAAACCTCATGATCATGATCCCAATTCTAACTTACATTTTCAGCTAGACCAGAGGAGGTACACTGGTTCACATAAAACTAGAATCACAGAGAATCCAGGACAGATGAACTCAAGACCATTGTTGAGGGTGGTGGTACCGGGAGGGAAGGTGGGGTTGAAATGGGGAACCAATTACAAGGATCACATATAAACTCCTTCCTGGGGAATGCACAGACACCAGAAGAGTGGGTGAAGGGAGACATTGGGTGGTGTAAGATATGACAAAATGATAATAATTTATAAATTATCAAGGGTTCCTAAGGGAGGGGAAGAGAAAGGAGGGAGGGGAAAATTGAGGAGCTGATACCAAGATCTGAAGTGGAGAGCAAGTGTTTTGAGAATGATGAAGGCAGCAAATGTCCAAATGTGCTTGACATGATATATGGATGTATAGATTGTGATAAGAGTTGAATGAAATCCCATTAAAATGACTTAAAAAAAAGAGTTACAATCTTGGAAACTCACAAGGACAACTCTGCCAGTCTTGGGGAAGGCTATGAGTCAGAGTCAACTCCATGGCAGTGAATTTGGGTCATTTGGTTTTGTGCATGTATCTTTATTTATCTTGAGAAAATTCCTTTCTCTTCTTATTTTCTAAGAATTTTTATTCGAAAAGAGTGTTCAAGTTTATTAAATATCTTCTTTGCATCAATTGAGGTATTCAGGTGGTGATTCTTTTTTATTGTTATTTTTAATGAGAGAGGGGGTTCTTTCAATCTTATAATAATCCATTGCTCAGTGGTATTAAGCACACTTGTACAACGGTTGCCATAATTCAGCATTTTCAATTTTTAGCAAACATCAACATCCTGACTTCAGCAAACTTTGACTCCATGGATGTCAAAAGTGTTGCGTGAAGGCCTGCTCTTTCCATCAGATTTTAAGCAACAACAACACAAATGAAAGTGATTTCACAGAATGAATCATAATAGGAATGCACTTTTTTAAATTTTGTTTTGTTTATTTTTTTTAACCCATACATCCAGAATATGAGTTCACATCACAGCAGTGGCTTCTGAGGGGATCTGCAGTTAAATTTAAGGTAGAATGTTCAGCTCAGAAGGATACAGGGACTGTTTGGGGAGACCTCACGGGGGACTATCTTGATAGATTTTCTCGAAAGATATAGATGATCATGGGGCCTTATTATGGAGATATTTTACGAAAAAATGGAAAACTGTGTTTATGAGAAAAAGACAAAGAAAATTGAGTTGAGGACTTTTTTTTTATTTCCATGGTGCTAATGCACCTTCTCATTCTTCGTCGGTAGCAAGGGCCGTCCTATAAGAATTTTTGTCATGCTCAAGCTGACATTTTGATTTGTTGTAAATGGAAGAATGCAGAATTCTTTGGGGAAGGGCTAGAGAGATGGAAACATTGTTGTCAAAAATGTGTCGACCTAGATAGAGGATATGTCAAAAAACAACAGCTTCATATTTTGCTAATTGGGAGTTTAACAAAGGTCCTTTTGTTTTCTTTTTTATTTTTTAGCAATTCTTTTACATTAACCCTCATATATAGCGTCTCTCATTCTTCCATTCCAGAGAATGATATGTGGAAAATAATGTAGATTTTGCTGCTCCTGGGTGGCAGAGATGTCTGTGAGGTCAAGTTGATTAATTGTATTATTTAAATCTTTAGTATCTTTGTTCCATTACTTCAGTATAAAATTGTTTTCCTTTTCAATGCTGTTAGAATCTGTTTTGTGTATTTTGGAACTCACTCGTTGGGGGTATAAATACTTACTATGGTTCTATCTTCTTGATTAATTTATTCTTTAATCATTACATATAGATTATGTCATGATCAGGTCTGTCTTTGTACCATACAATGACTTACCTCTGGGGGTGGATTTTATCTCATTGTCAATTTTTATTCCATATTAGCATTATCAATCCCACTTTGTTTTTGGTTACTGTTTGCATGGTATATTTCTCTATGCTTTCACTTTTAGTAACTACTGATGTTTACAAAGTAGATTATGAGGCCTTTCTTCTGAGGTGCCATTGGAAGGACCCAAACGTCCAGTCTTCTGACTGGCAGCTAAGCAGGTGACTTGTTTAAGCAACACAAGGACTCCCTTTAGAACTAATCAAGAAGACAAACCCAGTGCCGTCGATTCAACTCCAACTCAGGGTGACCCCTGGTTTTAATAGTAGACTTTCTCCACAAGACTTTCTTTCGATTTTTAGATATCATTTTGTTAGAGGATCTTACAGCACTTATATAACATTCATATCACAACTGCACTAAGCACTTTTGTACATAAGTTGCCATTGTCATCTTCCAAACGATTTATTTCTACATGAGTCCTTGTTATCAGCTCCTCTTTTATCCCTTCCTCCCCCACCCTCCCACCCTCAAAACCCCTTGATAAATCATAGATAATAATTATTAGTTTCATATCATACCCCATCCTCTGTCTCCCTTCACCCATGTTTTGGTCATTCGTCCCCACTCCATAAGGTATTCTTGTGTGTAATTTTGAGGGAAGATGTTTCCAAGCCTTTCTTCCTTGGTGCTGCCCGGTAAATTCAAACCACAGCCCTTCATAGCAAGACATGTATCATTTGCTCCACTGACAGACGTACTTTGGAACAAATAGGATTCCAAGTAGATAATACAAGGCCTGAAGAGATGCCAGCATCTTTGAAGACTAGTGTGCCATATGGGGATTTTCATTGCTGCTCTCTCAATTTAATTTCCTGGTGGCAGAGTGGGTTGTGGGCTGAGTTGCTGACTACAAGACCAGCAGTTTAAAAGCAGCAGCAGACTTCAGAGGGAAGAATGAGGTTTTCTACTCCCATAAACAGTTACAGTCTTGGAAACCCACAGGGGCAGTTCTACCTTGTTCGGAAGTGTCCCTATGCGTCAGACCTGACTTGATGACGGTGAGTTTGAGTTGAGTAATTTCATTCTCACAGCAGCACTAAAAGGTAGGGACTATTCCTCTCTTCTTACTGATGAGGAAACTGAGGCTCAGAGAAGTTAAGAGACTTGCCCACGGACACACCGTAGATAATGCAGTTGCAGACCAAGCCTTGATTTCTTCTGCAGTTGACTGCAGAAGGTGAGCTTTCCACCAGCGCATAATCCCGGCGGATTGGGGAAGCAAAACAAAGATCTCACTGAGCAGATATTTCCCCAGAGATTTTTTGAAAGTCACTGATTACATTTAGTGCTTTGGGTTTAGGTCTTGCACTGCTAACCACAATGTAGGTAGTTCAAGTCCACTGGCATCTTAGTAAAGGGAGGCTGTCTGCTCCTGTACAGATTTATACTCACAAGAGCTGGAAACACAGGTGTGTTAGTCTGGGTAGACTAGAGAAACAAATACATAAATGTGCATATGGATATAAGGGAAAGGTTTATATATAAGAGGAATGGAACTTTGAGAAAGCATCCCAGCCTAGGCCAGTCCAAGGTCATAAGTATGGTTATAAGCCCATATGTCCGCACTCAGTCTATGAAGTCTCCTTTCAACTTTCAAAGCACGTGCAATGACACCAGGGCAATCACAGGCCCTTGGATGCAGAGTCTTGTGTGTCCAGCAGCAGTAGAAACATCTCAGTGCTAGCAGGGGTCTCCTTGTGGCCTCCCAAGCATCTCAGCACGGGAAGGAATCTCCACGTGGCTTCTCCAGCCCCAGAGATTTGGTTCCATCAGGGTAAGACCAAGTGGCTTCTCCTCCAGCTCCTCCAGTCTCCAGGAATCAGGATCTATCATCATGCTGTCATCTCATCTTGTCAGTAGTTTGTCTTCAAGGAACGGAATCTATAGTCTCTCACTTCCAGTGGGAAATACCACGAGATTTCCTAGAATTCTCAGAGAAAGCCACGCCCACACAGAGGTCTCATTGGCTATCTCCCGGTTAACAGGCTAGACTCTACAAATTATCAAGGGTTCATGAGGGAGGAGAGGGGAGAGAGGGGGAAAAATGAGGAAATGATACCAAGGGCCCAAGTAGACAGAAAATGTTATATGAAAATGATGACCACAACAAATATACAGATGTGCTTGACACAATGGATGTATGCATATATTGTAGTAAGAGCTGTATGAACTCCTAAGAAAATGATTTTTAGAAGCTTAAAAGAAGAAAAAAAGATTTACACTCTCGGAAAACCTCGGAAGTGTTGTTGTGAGTCAAGATTGACTCACTGTTAGTGGTGGGATTTGTTTTTCTTTTAGGGGGTAAAGTGATCCTTCATATTCACAAACATCACCAATGTTTCAGTTATTGTTTTTAACCAATCAAGATATGCCATAATTATATCATTATTGTGGCGGTCATGTCCTTGATGTCAATTTCATTATGGGGAATGTAGGGACAGAACCTAGTAGGGTATGGCTTTCTCCTTAGAATTTTGGTAACTCTTGAGGTCTTTCCCAATTGAAGAAGAGAGACGTCTTCCTTGGAGATGAACAACTGACAAGATGAGGTGACAGCACAATGAATGATCCTGATTCCTGGAGACTAGAGGAGTTGGAGGAGAAGCCACATGGACTTACCCTGATAAAACCAAACTTCTGGGACTGGAGAAGCCATGTGGAGAGATGTTTGTGCCAGTGCTGAGATGCTTGGGGGGCCACAGGGAGACCCCTACCAGCACTGTGATGCTTCTACCGCCAATGAATACCTCTGATGAACCCTTCGCCCTACAGATGAGTAGCCATGTGTTGGGATGCTTCTACTGCCACTGGATACACAAGACACTGCACCCACTGGCCTGATGTCATTGCACGTGCTTCATGAGTCGGAAGGAGACTTTATAAACTGGTTTCGGACATAAAGGCTAATATTGGACTTAGGACCTTGGGATGGACTGAGTTGGGATGCTTTCTCAATGCTCCATTCCTCTTGTATATCACCCTTTCCCTTATATCCATGTGCATGCTTATGAATTTGTTTCTCTAGTCTACCCAGACTAACACAATTAGATGAAGCAACATCCCCTTATAGAAGGGTCACGGGGAGGAGACAAGTCAGTCAAGATGCAGTGTAGTAACAATGAAACAAACAACCTTAACCTAGTTCTTAAATGCTTCTTCGCCCTATCATGATCCCAATTATATCCCAATTCTACCTTACAAATCCTAGACCAGAAGATATACACTAATACAGATAAGAACCAGAAACATGGGGAATTCAGGACAGATGAACCCATCAGGATCAGTGGTGAGAATGTCAATGCAGGGAGGTTAGAGGGAAGGTGGAGTGGAAAGGCAGAATCAATTACAAGGATCTACATATAACCTTTTCCCTGGGGTACAGACAACACGCAAATAGGTGAAGGGAGACATCGGACAGTGTGCAATAAGAAAAAAATAGTAATAATTTATAAATTATCAAGGATTCATGAGGGAGTGGGGAGGGAGAGGACAAATGAGAAGCTGATACCAAAGGCTTAAGTAGAAAGAAAATGTTTTGAGAATAATGAGGGCAACAAATATACAAATGTGCTTTGCATACCATGCATGTGTGCATGGATTGTGGTAAGAGTTCTATGAACCCCCAATAAAATGATTTTTTTATAAAAAGGAAAGAAAGGCCATCATGTTGCTGCCCACAGTGTCAAACAGTGCAGGAGACCATATTGCTTGGTTGCCACAGAGCACCTATTCACAAGCAAAGTCCAGAGGACAAAAATCTGCCCTGGTCAGCTGAGGATGGGACGGGCCTGAGCCTCATTGAGTGGGCAGTGACTCACTTCTCCTGTTCTGGGTTAGATCTAGCCAGCAGAGAGAATTGAAGAACTGGGGTCATTTGACAATTCAACGCAGAGGAGGGGGGCACCAGCCGCATCTTCTTCCACCTGGGCAGGCCAGGCATTTTGTCTGTTGTATAGGCAGGTTTCTTTGGCTTGGCTTCTCTGAACAATCTTTTCTCTGAACAATCTTCTCTTTCATAGCTCTGCGTTGCTGGTGGCCCTCGGATCATAAATGAGCTGATATTTCTGCAGCAAAGCCACTTATGAATTATATGGAAATCATGCTGTAAAAATCCGTTTTCAGCAGGGCGAGGGCTGCTGTTTAATTGGCTTCCCAAACACATGCACACGCGGTAATTTTTTTCTTTTCTTTTGCTGTGGATCGAGAGCACGTTTGTTTTCTCTATAGCATTATAGAGTCTCCTTCGCCTCGTGTAGGAAACGTGCATAATATACACATCGATCAGGTTTATGATCAGCTCATTTCGCCCCTGCTCAGTGTCCTCTCTCCTCCTCGCCCGCCTCCTGCCTGCCTTCCATGCCTGGTGGCTGCTGCAAAGACCCCCAGCCAAGGTCTGAAGAGCACGGTCCCTCCAGCGAGGCTAGCTGAGCTGCGCCATCACCTCCGGGTCGAGGCCGCCTCTCCACCTTCCCCTCCTGATTCCAGGAGCCTATTAAATTAATGAGATCGACGTCAGTGCTACAGCAGGCGACATGGTATCGGTGTACAGCGCTCGTCCTGTTACACGGGGCCTGTTTGCTCTCCCGGGACGTTTAATTTCCGCTTCTCAAATGAGCTGCGAAGCTGTGCGGCCTGGCAGTCTTCCTTCTCGACACTCCGTGATGCAGATAATGAGGGTACTGATAGGTGCCTGGGAGACTGTGATGGCTCCGAGCACAGCCATGGTCTGATAATGCTTTATGCCAGCAGTGTCACAGCGGAGCCACTATCATCCCTCAAGGAATGGTTCATCTTTATGTGTAATACAGCAGCTGTCACCTAAATGGCTAATGGGGAAGCAAAGTAGAACCTCCGTGCTAGTAATCTTTGTCACTTAATAATTTTAAAGGTATCAGACTTCAGCCGCTCCGGCAAGGCCCTCATAAAAGCGTGCGCGCGCCCCGGCTGTGGGCTGTTGGCGGCGGAGCCGGTGCAAATTGAGAAATCTGCGGTGCTGTTTTCTGCAAATCTAATTTCGTATCATTTGAATCGCCGGGTAATTAAAATGTATTATAGGTAGAAGATGCTGGGATGGTGGAGTGGCTGCATTTAAGAGGAAGATTTATTGGGCTTGCAGCATCCATAGTGAACCTTCTACAACCGCATTAGCTAACATCTGTTGGAAAATGTCGAGAAGCGAGGCAGAAGGCTTGCACGCGGGCAACTGCGCTCACGAATTGGCATCGCAAGCAGGGAGCGTGGGGGTGGCACTTGCAAGCCAAGTGGGTACGGAGCAGGGCCTGTATCTGCAAGGGGCTGCGTGCCTATGAGATGGACACGTGGGTCTGCACAGGGGCATGGGTGTGGCCACAGGGCGACATATGGACACACCTCCTTCCGAATGAATATCGATCCCTGTAGGACTGGGAGGGAAGTTCAATGGAATTGCAGGAGCAGGGCAGTCATTATGGAACAGTTCATACAAATGATGTCTGGATTCACGTGTCACCGAGAGCAGTTCCTGGCGGATGTTTTTGTTTGCTTTGCTTTCACACGCAAGATTATAGGAGGTGATTTAGGAGGTGAGGGTGCTGGCTTCCCAAGGAGAACCAAGCTCATTTGAGTGACACCTAGGAGATTGTTAATCTTTGGGGAGTTAATGCACCTGTGCTGGCAAAGATTGGATCCACCAGGCCGGGCAGCGGCGGGGGGGTAGGGGGGGGAGGGTAGGCACCCAAGGATTGTCTATGGAAATGGGAGAGGTTGAGATAGGAGAGAGTTATCATTCTTAGCAGATAAATCAAAGAACATTTCGTGCCTTCAGAAGTATGCTGGTCGATCAAGGCAAGGTCAATCACCCAAACAAACACCAAACATGTTCCAAAGAAATCTTGGTCAAGAGGTAGCCAAGGATGCTCACTATGGGAATGGGAAATAGTCAAATGCAAGGTGAATTCTGTGCCACTGTGGCTGTACACTGATGGCATGGGAAGCAGGTCAAATTCGGCCCCACAGGTAGGTGGGATGGGGCACTGAGGTTGTCGGTGCTGTGCGACATTTTCACCACATTTCTCTGCCTCCCATTCTCCTTCCCAATCTCTGGTACAAACAGGAACACCACTGATGAGATCTTTTCAAATGATGTCATCAACTTCCTTCCATCTTGCCTGACCCTACCCGGCTCACTTGGGGCTCCTGGGGCACCTGATCTCAGAAGTCTGCAGGTGTAAATATTTGTTTCCCTCTGTTACCTTCATCCCCCATCTATTGACAACACATCTCAGAGGAAGCAGCGATCACTGACTGTTTTGAATAAACAAGTAGATTTTAAATAAAGCTTTTAAAAGCCCCCTTGGGTTTGTGATGTGTGAGCCAAAAACAGGTATTGACACCGAATGCTGGAAGCATTTACTCACACCTGCAGCCTGTCTCCTCAGTCATGTGTCTCTCTCTCCACAGTCCAAAATGGAACACAAACACAACCAAGTCATTGAAAAGCAAAGAAAGACGCTTGACTAATAATAATGCAAAACTTGAAGGTTTTTTTCCTTTTACGCAAACCAACAATGATAACGTGGAATTCAAAGTATATTAAAATTTCTTTGGGGTTCATTAGAAAATCATAAATCACCCTGTACTGTTTTGTGGTCCACAAGGATGGAATCTATAAGGCCCTGTGCAAAATCCATAGGAATTGGCCACTAAGGTCCACTTATTCATATACAATGTCATCTTTTCCTCTAGACCTTCATTTCACTGTCATTTCGGTGGGGAGCACTATAAAGATACATTTGTGGTTTCTCTATCTTTTCATTATTGTGCCTGTGGTACACATAACAAAACATTCAACGTTCCCACATGCTTCATGGATGACATGGAGGGTCTGCACCACATTTGTGCAACCACCAACCATTTCCATATTTTTCATCTTCATGAATACAAACTTCCTGCCCCAAAGCAATGGCTCCCCTTCCTTGGTTCCATCTTGCCCCCTGGTTACCACTGAACACGTTTGCGTCTCTATACCTTGGCCTAGTCCGGATCTCTCCTCTACATGGGATCATCTCCCATTTGTCCTCCAACGTCTGATCCATCTCACGCAGAAGATGGTCATGATTGATCCACACTAGGCCTTCCTTGCATTTGTGCTTCATTTGTCTTGATGATTCCATTGTCTATCGATACCTTGGCTGATCCATGTGGCCCTAAACAGATGTGCAACAGCATGAGTCCAGGGGTGACAGAGAACGGAGCATGGCACGCCCATATCATCACAGCAGCCAAGAGGAAATAACCCCAAGCGTCCTCCACGGGGACTTTGAGGATTGTGTTCCTGTCACAGACCTGATCATCAGCCTCTGTCCTCAGTGTTGCCTGTGAATTTGTTTGCGTGTAAGATTTGAGGAACCGAGTGCGGAAAGCACTATCATTTTGTGGTTGAGGGAAAAGGGGGAGAGAGAGAGAGAGAGAGAGAGAGAGAGAGAGAAACATTGAAAAGATGACTTTTCCGAGGCAGGGTTTGAAAGGCAATGCTGTCAGCATAATATGAAAAGGAAAGCTTGCCCAACCAATGTCTGACTCCCTTTCTGCTCTCATTTATTCAAACCAGAGGTTTCGCCACACAGAGAGAGCAGCGATAATGACTGTGCATCTGTTGCCGTAATACAGTGAACTGGGACGAACGAACTCCGTGCAATTCAATAAAGTATATTTAGCATATTTTCATTGCACCAAATATCAGCTGATCCACCTCTTATTAGTATAAATGGCATAGATTAGTGTCAGGCATTTTCAACAGTGAAGAAATTACAGGAGTCTGCAAGGCTCATTAGGCTGCGGCTGCATGTTAACGAGGGGCCAGGCCTTATTAATAAGAGGAAAAGATAAAACTAAGCTGCGAGAGGAGCGAGGGAAAAAAAGGGGAACAGGATCACACTTCTAAAAATTCTCTGACATTTAAAATGGAGAAGCGTGTGCCCGGACATTCATATCCTTCTTCAATTTCTGGGCATTGATTAAGATGTGTGCTTTCTTCCCCCAACCCCATCCCCACCCGTCTCTAGGAAAAACAATGCAATCTCTTTCCTTGAATAGTAGATGTACACAGAACCCTTGTCATGTTTTAAATGGGAGACATGCTTTGTCAACTTCTACTTTTGAAGCAGGGTATTGAAGTCAAGTTCAAGACTTAGACCATCTGAATTTATACATCCTCTCTTCCTTCTCCTAAGATTCAGCCTCAATGGAAAAAAGGATTTGTGTCTCCTCTCACTCGGTACTCAAGATCTGGTTGGGTCATATTTGTCAAGTCATCTTTCTTGGCGGGAGAGTGGGTGAATGGGGTCAAGAAAAAGGGTTCTGAGAGTGAGATAACTAAATAGCAGAAACAAAGGCTTCCTGGGTTAACCCAAAGGGCAGAGCAATAAATTAGGTTGGAGAGAATGAAAATAAATAAATGGGAAGGAAAAACAAACAAGTATCCAAAACAGAACCAAATTTGATTTTTAACCTTTTGCTTAACTTGTGAGAAATTAATCTATTAAGGCTTTCACAGCATTCAGGAAGAAACATAAGAGCTACACACAAAGACATTGCCATCCATGGATTTGACTCATGGTGACCCCGCGGGGTTTCCCAACGCTGTAATCCTGAAATAGACTGCCCCATCTTTCTCCCATGAAGCAGCTGGTAGGTTCAAACCCCTGGCCTTGTGGTCAGCAGCCCAGCATTTTAACCACTGTACCACGAGAGTCCTTAAAGTGCCATGCTCATTTGACTCACTGCCGTTGAGTTGACACCACTTAATAGGAGTTTAGACTGCCCTTGTGAGTTTCTGAGGCTATACATTCTTTTCAGGAGAAAGCCCCATCTATAACCCAAGGAGCAGCTGGTGAGCAGCCCCTGCAAACCTTCTGGTTAGCCGTCCAATGATCAACCACTATACTGCCAGGCCTCCTTAAACTACACTAGGGTAAAAGTGAGAGCCCTACTTCCAGGCTGCTTTGAATCATGTCAAAACCCCCAAGATCTAAAAAGAAAACTCCATTTTCAGTACTTACTTTGAGAAGCTTCTGGAAAAAGGAGAAAGGAAAAATATGTATTAGTCCTAAGGTATTATTTATGTAAAAGGAATCACACACACACACACACACACACACACACACCACCTATTTAGAATGGAGTGATTTTGCTGCAAATCTTTTGAAATATAACATGAGAATCAATGCACATGATCTGTTTTTAATGTAATAATTAAAATCATCATTTGTGCTTCTGCCGGGCCTTTGGGCCAAGATTATTTCAATGTCTCTTTTAGGCTGTGTTGTTATAAAATGATCCATTTTGCATTTAGGGAAAGATAACTATGCTAAAGTGATAGTCTATTGTTGGACAGTCAACAGTAATTAATTTCAAGTTTTTTTAGTAAGTTTCAAATCATCTCCAATTACATTTATACCATTATCCATCAAAATTTTTAAAAATTGTGTTTCTTTTATAACCTCACCCCTCCATTCTGATTCACTTCCTGGTTTCACCTGCTGTTTTCAGAAAGAAATGGAGTATTGAGGTGTGTTTTAAATGCCACTAGCATTGTCATGGTTTCCAGATACTGCCAGCTGGGGAGACAGAGCAATTGCTGAATGAGAGGGGCAGGCCCGAGCAACAGACCCACTTTGTGACTGCAACATGTCTGCATCATGTGTGTCGGTCAACAGGAAAATTCCTGGGCTCTGGCCTGTGGAATGATGATATATTGATAGAGCAGCCATTAAGTCTGCTCTTCTGACTTAAGGCAACTCTCTGCACAATGAAATGAAACACTGTCACATCCTGTGCCATGCCCATGAGTGGTTGTACAACCTGACCATTGTCATCTATAGGACTATCATTGACTAATTTGGGGGCAGTAGATTGTCAGTCATTACTTCCTAGTCCATGTTAGTCTGGAAGCCCTGCTGAAACTTTCATCTCACAAACCTCCACTGACAGGTGGTGGCTGCAGATGAGGTGCAGTAGTAGAGACCTGAACCCAAGCTGTTCACATGAAAGCTAAGAACTCTAACACTGTCCTACATGTTTCTGTTTATATTTCCAAATAATGTAATAATAATAATAATAATAAAGCTTACTGTCATCTAGGCAATTCTGAAGTGTAGCAACTCTCTCTGGTAGAGTAGAACTACCTACTCCACATGCTTTCCAAGGCTGTCAATCTTTAAGGACTCACACTATCATATCATTCTGCTTAAGAGAGACTGAGGGATTTGAGCTGAAAACCTTTCTGTTCACATCCAAGTATTTAACGACTGTGTCACCATGATACTAAAGGTACTAAATTCAAAGACCAGATCCACTGCCATCGAGGCAAGTTTGATTCATAATGACCCTGTAGGACAGAGTAGAAGCTCCTCTGTGGGCTTTTTAGGATGTAACTCTTTACATGAGTAGAAAGCCAACTTTCTCCTGCAGAGTGGCAGGCTGGTTTGAAGTGTTGACTTGGTGGTTAACAGCTCAACTTCTAATCACCATACTACCAGGGCTTCTTAGGACTCTCCAAATTTTTCCTCATCTTGAACTACTTTGGTGGTTGGAGCAATGATAATTGTCATCTTTGTCTGCTTCACTGAAACAAGCTATTTCCTCTACTTCACAGATCAATAAATGGTAGTAATACTTTAAGGAATTGGTATGGATTTAATTATGTACCTTCAAGAGAAGTGTTGCCAAATTTAATGTTTGTCTTTGTTGGTTTAAGAAAGCAGGATTGATGTAAAATATCCCTTGAGTCAATCTCTTTTAAGATATAATTGAGGTTAAACAAACCGGCAGTGGAGAAATGGAGTAAGATAGACTCCAGGACACATGGAGCTCTTCAAAGAATCAGGAATAGAAGAAGTAGACATAAGGACATTCCTTGAGATCCCCAAAAGATAAAGTCTTTCTGTAGAAATAGCACTCTCGTCTCCTATACTGTGAGAAAATAAAATTGTTTAGTAAAACCATTTACTTTTTATATATGTTATCGCAGCACTAAAGAACTAAAACAGAATCTGATGCAAAGGGTGGGGTGTGGCTCTAGTAGATACCTAAACCGTGAAAGTGGTTTGGACATCTGGTAAGGGATAGAGACTGGAAGAATGTTAAAAAAAACTTGTCCTGAAGCATGTTCCCCACCAGCGTGATAGCCAGGACAGAAAACAGCTCCAACCCACCCGTCTCTGTAAAGGAGAAAGATGAAGCTTTTGGATCCTTTTTGAGTTGGAATTAACTCAATGACAGTGAGTTTCAGTAATAATAAAAGTTTGAATAAAATGTTGGTACAACTCTAGAAAACAAAGACAACTCAGGGGAAGGTTTAGAAGAGAATGAGCAGAGTTACAGAGAAGGTCTCTATCAATTCAGAGAATGCATCTAGTGTCAGAAACTAAATGTTGCCAGAAAATATGGGCATTAAATATATTTATGGTGAAGTTTTTAAGGAAAATGATAAGCTTGAACAAAGGAGGGAGTACAATGCTTTGTATGCAGTGGCACAAAATTTAACTGAGTTCTGTCCAACCATTTGGTAGAAGGAAGAACTTATAAGTTATTAACTTGGATAACTGATGAATTTTATGAACAAGATCTTAAAGGGGTTCTAAGGTTAGTTTCTCCTCCTCACTTATAGCATAATGTGAGGGAAAGAGAAAGGGACTTAAAATGAACTGCAAACTGAAAAGAGAACTTAAAGATTTGGAAAAGTCCTTTGTACAAACTAAAGATGGGCATCCTGGGATGTTTACCTAGGACATAGCGGCCCATCTTTTTGTGGACAGCTTGAAGAGATGGAGCCTGTGAGGAATGGAATTAACCATCACAATAGAAACTCCATTTGTAGACTGAAGAGGACAGCAAGAGAACAAAAGGAAGACAAAGTGTCTGCCTCTTAGAATTCTATAAGCAGTAACACAGACCAAAGGAGATACCGTGTTTCCCTGAAAGTAAGTCAGGGTCTAATTATTTTTCCTCAGGAAGACACCATAGGGCTTATTTTCAGAAGATGTGCTACTTTTTAAAGTATGGTACAACGGTCTACATTTATTCAAATATAGTTAAGTTATCTTCTTCTGGAACATCATCATAACTCTCCAGATCCCAAATCCCATCCTGAATTTCTTATGACTCTATTTCCTTTAGAACCATTGGCCCCAATCTCTCATGTTGAGCAACAGCGCT
Organism: Nesogale talazaci; assembly: GCA_004026705.1. NCBI lineage: Eukaryota > Metazoa > Chordata > Mammalia > Afrosoricida > Tenrecidae > Nesogale > Nesogale talazaci. The sequence continues at coordinate 22,732 of PVJH01020731.1, read as the reverse complement.
CTCTTTAAACAAACAGCTCTTATCCATGTAATCTGCTGGTAACAACAATGTCAGTGATTTTATCCCATGAATTCTTCACCCAAATCACAACCTGCTGCAGATGAGACTTCACGAAGTTTCCATGATGACTTCTTTTCATTTTATTTACAATGTAGTCATCCATCTCCATGCACAAATGACCTTTGAATTACTGTTTATTGTAATATCAAGAGTCTGCGAATAGATCACAATGGGGCAGATGAGAAGGGCTGCCCGTGTTCGTACCACTCCGAGAGGAAATGCGTGGGTTGTGCAGAGATGCTGCATAGCCACACCCATCAGTAGGTCTTATTTTCAAGGTAGGGCTTGTGTCATGCAAATGCTTAGAAATCTTGCTAGGGCTTATTATATGGGTAGGTCTTGTTTTGGGGAAACACGATACATCTATTACTCTCTAAGAAAAGAAAAAGGACTGTCCCTAGCGCAGTTCAGAGATCATCATAAGCATTGGCAGGAGCGTGGGAAGTTGGGTCCTCTCCGTTTCAAAGTGGGAGGACACAATCTCCTTGGTTGCTATGAGCTGGACAATTGCCCACTTGGTTCCAGCCTATGAGGCTATTATGAAGGTTTGCTAAGGAGACAGGATCACTACCCAATACTGAAGGGATGGTGCTTCCATGTCTAAAGGACCAAAAAGAATGGGGGCTGCCACTCAGATGGGCTGGGAGAAGAGGACCACCTAAAAACGAAGGAGCAGAGTGGCCATCTCTGAAAACCTAGGAGGTGGAACTAAAACCCATGACCCAGAACCTCTGCCCAGAATTTAGAAGCCCAGTGCAAGGCATTGCCCAGCTGGTTTCAGAGAAAGAGGATTGTCTTCAAGCCTTGAGAGCTAATGTAATTTGTTTTGCTGGGTATTGGACTTTCTTGATTTTTATCATCTGCTCTTCCAACCCCCACCCCCTTCCCCCACCAATTTCTCCCATTTGTAATGAAAATGTCTACCTTGTGCCTGTTCTATCACTCTACTTTGGAAGCAGATACTCTTGTGTTCCCAGGTTCAGAGATGAAGAGATACGCTGCTCCAAGTAGAATCTGCCTCAAGTCTCACCCAGATTTAATTTAGATGCTTCAGAAGATGAGATTTTGGACGACATCCACTTGGAGTTGATTTAAAGGTTTTGAGGATGATCTGATGCGGTGAATAAGTGTTTCATATGGCCAGAACTTGAAAGGCCCAAAGGAGAGAATACTGTGGACTGAATTACATCCCCCTGAAATACAAATGGTAAATCCTAACCAATTTGCCCGTGGTCATAGTTTCATTTGAGAATGGATTATCTTTGTTATATTAGTGAGGCAGGATGAATGCTGGGTGTACTTTAAACAATCCATCTTTAGATAGAAGAGAGATTAAACAAACTAGCAGAGGAAAGATAGGATCATCCAGAAGAGGCAACACAAGGAATCATGCAGCAGAAACTGAAGAGACAAGGATTCTCTTCAAGAACCAACAGAGAGAGAAAGTTTTGCCCTAGACCTGGCACTCAGAATTCAGATTTCTGGTCTTTTATATTGTGAGGAAATACACTTCAGTTGCTCCAAGTCCTCTGCTCTGTGGGATTGTTGTATATCCACACCTACTTGTGTACAAACTGATGTAAAAGTGCTGTAACTTTTAGGCACCACCGAAGCCATTTTCTAACAGAGCTGATATAAATTTCTGAGAAGCCTTTTAAAAAAAAAGATTAGCAAGTACATTTTAACCATAGTATCAGTTTCATCAAGGCAGCTCCTGTGGGAAGATTTAAAAATTGCCACTGAAGTTTCTCACGGAGTCCATCTAAAGGCAGCTATTGTTTCTTTGGTCTTTCTAATCTTTTACAGGGAGACATAGAGATACTTTCTGGACACTGTGCTTCAAAGCCGGTGTAATGACACCCATGGACTTGGAGCGTGACTCCTGGCCCCTTTGCATAAACTCAGACCTCCACATTTCTCATTGTGAAAGATTGTGTCAATTACTTGAATTTCCAGAGTGACAAGATGAACATTAAAAAATATTTCTCTTATTGTTACATTTCAGGCACGTTTACTGCTAGCTGCTTGGCTTCATTATGTATCATAGTCTGAATCTACAAATCAAGTATAATTAGACTTAGCGAACTGATTGGATTTCTAATTAAGCTACATTGGAAACAATGCACAATCAGTAAATATTCTGACTAGGTACATTTTGAAGAGCAACTCTTGGGCTTTCTGCTGATGACTAGACACCAGTGTCATTAAATTTGTTGGTGGCAAGCAAATTTTAAAGCTAAAATGGAGGCAATTAGTAAAGACCTTGAAATATTTAATCACGTTTGTCCAATTAGTGCGCAATTAGGCAGTGGTGTGGCATGGGACAAGCATTCTGCTTCCGTGCGTGGTGGAGAAGGATCCCTTTGAAATTTTGCTGTTTAGTTTATTGATATATAAAAAGGAAGTTATGGTTGTAATTTCCAATTAAAAAAAATACCGTGCAGATGGCCCGACTATATATTTAACAATGTTAAACAAATCCAAACAAGGGAAGCATGTTACCTGAAATTACACAGCTGTGATCTGTGAATAAGCTCTGGATCATGGTAGATTACAGCTGTGCTTATCTTGATCGTTGAAACAACCAGACATTTCATACCGGGGAAATCAGGAACTGATAAGCTGGCCCAAGAGGTCTTAAAATGATTGGCAGTTTCTTACATGACTGAATGGGTGATTCCTGGTGACGAGTTCAGCTCCCCTGCATCCCAGCACTTGAAATGTTACCCAGAGAAAGAGATGGGGAAATACAGGACAGTAGCATCAACACAAAGGTGATTTAGGAAGTCTTTGTGAACTGAACAATAAAGGCACTTGGTATTCTCGTTGCCAACGGGTTCCTCAAATCTGCTTAGTTATACCCCTGGAACTTACAAGTATCAGTGGGACAGTTGATGGCTCTTATCAAGAGGAAGATGAGTCTAACCTTTGATTTGCTGTGTCCTGTTGCAGAAGATAGTTCCCCCTGACTTATTTTCTTGGAAATCAGTCATCATTTTCCTCACATTCTTGTTCAGATGACAGCTGGAGTGGCAACACCAAGGCCATTGGAAGAGTAGGGCAGAGGAGGAACAATGAGTACTAGAGTTTGGGTGGTGGAATTCTCAACATCCAAGCAGGAAAAGCAAGTTCATTCCCCTCTCATCACACCTCACGCCCAGCCACCACCCTTCATCTTTTAGTGGAGGCCTCTCCCTGTGTATGATGCTGAACAAGTTTCAGTGAAACTTCTAGACTAAGGCAAAGTAGGAAGGAGTGTCTTCTGTGTTCTGTTTCCCAAAACTCAACCGATGAAATGCCAGTGGATCACAACAATCTGACCCATTCTTCATAGAATCACCACGAATCTGGGCCAACTCAACTGCAGCCTAACAAGAACAAATGGAGAGACAACAGCTTCTGTTGGGTCACAGGGAGGACTCCTACTCCTGGCTGAATGAACCAAAAAGACAGAAAACACTGCTCGCAGGCTCCACAGGCTGAGGTCAAGAGGTCACAGTAAAAGAAAACTGTGAAAACGGGGAAAACAAATTAGGGACAAAACTGAGGAGAACCAGTCAGGCTATTTGTTGGAACTTGTTTGGGCCAAGGGAATGTCTTCCATTTTCTCCTGAGGTTCTCTTTAACACTAAATCTCGTTCTAACTGGAAAATCAAAAGATGTTCATAACTAACCTTATTGTCTGCTACAACAGTAAGTGAATGGGAGCCCATAAAGCTAAAGGGCATGTGCATGTTCAGGCCCTTGAGCCAGAAAGGCGGTACACCTGGGTGGGCTCCAAACTCGGTTTAATCAGGTGGGGCTAATTCAGCCAATGGGATCAACCAGTACATCAGACCATGCATCCCAGTGGAAGGTCCCAAAAATCTGGAACCTAGAGACCACCGCCCTCTTCACCCCACCCTCCCTCAGTGTTACTCTGCCCGCTGTTTGGCCATGCTGTGGTCTCTCCTCTCCTCTCCCTCTCTCTTGCCACCTGTGGATGTGTAGTCCCATGAGGTCGCCCCTGTTCTTGACTGTAAATCCTGAAACTTCTTCTACCCTTTATGAAAATTCACTTGGATCACACACCAGACTTTGGAGTTAATTCCGTCTTGTGCAAAGCCAAGGACCGAGGTCTCTCCAACCAACAACTCTGAGTGGACTTGAACCAGTTGGCAGACTTCTTAAGCACCTGCAACACCCAGGAAACCCATGCATAAGTGAACACCAGATGTCTTGAACCCCCTGTGTATAAAGTAGGCTGAAGGCAACCTTATAAACATTTTGAAGTTTTATGAATTTATCATTCAAATTTATCCAGAAGACAAAAACCAAGCCAACAACCTGTTGCTGTTGAATGGATTCCAGTTCACAGAGAACCACTGAGACACCTGGACTGTGCTCCCTCGGACTCTGCAGCCACACAGGGCTGTGCTGGAGGAGGAAAGCCCATTGTTTCTGGCAGCAGTGGAAGAGAACCCCCCCCCTCTGACCATCACACATGCCCCTTGCACTTGCCCGATCCCACAAGCAGCATGCTACAATGGTTTTCTCAAAAAGCCGCCTCATTGGACATGATGGGTATCTTTCCTTCTAGTACTCCCTGTCCTTCCATTGCACATCCCAGCAGTAGGAGACAGCTATGGCTGTCAGAGTGACTTGTGTTCTGGTAATATGATAGAGCAGTGTGATTCAACATTTATTCTCTTATTTTTCCCCCCAAGTTTTCCTGTCTTTAAAATCCTCATTCTAAAAAAAAAAAAAAACAAAATTCTCATTCTAACTCTAAAAAGACATTTAGAAGAATAAATAAATGATACACTTTATTTTATCTATTTTAAATCATTTTACTGGGGACTCGTATAGTTCATGCATGCATCCATCCATTGTGTCAAGCACATTTGTGCATTTGTTGTCATCATCATTTTCAAAATGTTTTCTGTTTACTTGAGCCCTTGGTATCAGCTCCTCATCCCCCCCCCCTTCCCTGCCCTTCCTTTTTAATGAACCATTGATAATTTATAATATTATTTCATGTCTTACACCGAACAATGTCTCCCTCCAGCCACTTTTGTGATCCACCCCACTGTGATGGGGTTATATGTAGATCATTGTGATTAGTTCCCTCTTTCCCCTCCCCCTCCCTCTTCCCCTCTGGTATCACTATTCTCATTATTGGTTCTGAGGGTTTATCTGTCCTGGGTTCCCTGTGTTTCCAGTCCTTATCTGTACTGGTGTACATGACCTGGTCTAGCTGGATTTGTAAGGTAGAATTGGGGTCATGATAGTGGGGGGTAGAGGGAAGCATTAAAGAAGTAAAGGAAAGTTGTATACTTCATCTGTGCTATTCTACAGGCTGACTGAATCATCCCTTCCTTGTGACCCTTCTGTAAGGAGATGACCAATTGACTACAGATGGGTTTTGGGTCTCCACTCTTCATTCTTCCTCATTCACATTGACATGATTTTTTTGGGGTTCTGGGTCTTTGATGCCTGATACCTGATCCCATTGACTCCCCTTGGTGTGTAACACAGGCTGGTGTGCTTCTTGCATGTGGACTTTGTTGCTTCTCAACTAGATGGCCACTTGTTTATCTTCAACCCTTTAAGACCCCAGACACTCTCTCTTTTGATAGCCAGACACCATCAGTTTTCTTCACCACATTTGCTTATGCACCCATTTTGTCTTCAGTTATCTTTTCAGGAAGCTGTGCATCATGGAATGCCAGGTTATTACAACAAAGTGTTCTTTCATTGAGGGAGCACTTGAGTACTCCCAATGTCCATCTGTCACGTTAACAAATGAATACTAGCACTGACTGAAATAAAGTAAACTGCCCAGAGAGTATCCAAGGTTGTAAACTTTATGTAAAGAGCTGGGTACTGACACAGTGGGTTACCTAGTGTTAACAGTTCACCCTCCAATAGCTGCTTCTTGGGGAAGACAGTGAAGACCTAATGGCATTGGGTTTGCAGGCTGCCACATCTTCCTCCCACAGTGTAGCTGATGAGTTTGAACCATACGTGTGTCTGTTCACAGCTGAGCCCATCATGATTGTGCCACTGGTGGGAAAATCGAGAGCATTTGTGAATAAATGCACCTGAGCAGGAATGAGGCCTCACACTGAGTCTGTCTACCACTGATGATAAAGGTAGGTGAGGAATCTGGACTATCAGTCTTCGTCCTGCCTCCAAAGCCTTAAAAAGGAGAGAGAGACAGAGAGACAGAGAGGACAATGGATTGAGATGGATTGAAATGGTGCCTGCAACAACAGACATGAACACAACAATGGTGAGCATGGCACAACACCAGGTGTTGCTTGCTTCTGTTCTACTTAGGAGCACTATGAGTCAGGGCCAACTTAATTGCTCCTAACACAACCACCACTGTGCCCACCACCACCAATTCCCAATCCTCTGCCTTCTGAGCTGGCAAGGCAGTGTCTTTCTGCTACTTCTTTCAAGGACGTGGCAAAACAGGGACTTGGTCAATATGGTAAGTGAGATCACGGTGTTTGGCATTACTATTTGTTTTGAGGTCTTTTCTCCTTTCCAAGATACACCTCTTCTCTCCAAGGCTCTGTGCCTGCATGCTTTTGCTCATACCCTACTTCCACAGCCTGTTGTCAGGAAACCTTGGAGACAGGGTTCACCTGAGTCAGCCAAATGACCACGCTCAAGACCATTGTGGCAACTCTGGCTCACCGTGACCCTACAAGGCAGGGTAGAGCTGCCCCTGTGGGTTTCCCAGGCTTGGAAAATGAAATGTAGGAGGCTTAGTTCAAGATGAATTTCAAAGCAAACACATGTCCTCTTCAGTTTGAGTACTGATTGTGTTTTTCATATAATGCACTCACCTGAAAAACACACACAGGCCTTCAAGGAACATAGAACACTAAAAAGAAAGTGTTGCTTAGTTTGCACACGCAGACACACAGTTGTATGGCATTCATGTTCTTTGCAGAAAATTCTGTAAGTCCCATGTAATATTGAGGGCATTCTTATGTATTTTTTCAGCAGCTGATATTTGAAATTCGCTACATGTCCTGGATTTCATCCGGAAGCCTTCCTGCTGACATACATCCTACCCAGGATCTAAATAACCAGGAATGGCCTAACATTGCCACTCTCTCAAGAATCTAAATATTTTTATGTTAATTAGAAATTGAGGTGAGCAAAGTTGATATTTCGTGCAACGGTTAAGGTACTGGTTCTTCATTTTGACTGCATATAAGAATCACCTGGGGAGCGTTTAAACTTTCAGTGGTCAGGCTAAGCACCACACTAATTAAATCAAATTCTCCAGGGTGGGGGCCCCTTGCACCAGTGTTTTTTTAAAGCTCCCTAGTGACTCCAATGTGCAGGCAAGTTTACAAACCACTGAACTAAGGAAGGTCTCTCAACCCTGTCTGCACATTCAAACTACATAGGGAATTCATACAAACAAACCTCCTTGGAGCTGGGCCCTATCCCTAGATATTCTGATTTGACTGCTATAGGGAAGAGACGTGTCTCTCTTCCTTTTCAATCTCTGAGTTAGAGGAGATGTGGGAAGTACTTTGAGGCAGAGAGCCGTCCCAGCAGTCTATCAATCACAGCAGAATTCTAATCTGCCTATACATAAGCCATTGGAGATACTTGGTTTCTGGGAGAGAAGATCCCATCTTCCCCTAAAGGACCAAGTGTATCTTCTCCCCAGTGTAAATCAAGTTCACTGACACTAAGCATGCCCATGGAAGCTGTCTTGGAGGAAACCAAAAAAAAGAAGAGGAAAGAAAGAAAGAAATCACATATGAACCAGTAAAGTTTAAAAACTGTTTAAAAACAATAAATTAAGCTGAATCACACAGGGCCAGATGGGTAAATCTGGGAGTTGCCATGGAACAGAGAATTATTAGGGAATGGTAATGACTAAGAAATAAAGAGGGTGGATAACAGGAAGAGGAGGAGAAAGAGGAAGAAGAGGTGGAGGAGGGAGGAGAAGAAGAAGAAGGAGGAGATGGGGGAAGAGGAGGAGGAGGAGGAGGAGAAAAGAGCATAGGGAAAAAAAACCTTGCCCAAAGGGATGAAATACTGAGATGAAAATGTGAAATAGGTGCAGGGAGTTTCATTGGTTTGTTTTTGCCGATAAACTCTCTGGATTTTATGTGTGGGGGTGACAACCAGCAAGAAGAAGGGACAAGAACTCTGACACCAGAGAGTTGCGAGACATCAGCTCCATGTCATCGGTGTCCCAATGCTGCATCCTTTCAGCAAAATGTAGATGGTGCAATTCAAAAGGGGGTGTGTGTGTGTTTCCCTTTAAGACACTAACCCACTCCAGTAATTACGTAAAACACAATGCAGACTGTGGGAGGGGGCAGGAGGAAGAGTGAGTAGACTTGAAGGTGGGCACAAGGCAGGAGCCGATTGAACGTTGTTGCTGTTAGATGCCATCTGCGGTTCTCAACCTGCGGGTCTCAACCCCTTTGGGGGGTCGAGTAACTCCTTCACAGGGGTCACCCGATTCCTAATAGTAGAAAATGACAGTGATGAAGTAGCAATGAAAATAATTTTATGGTTGAGGGTCATCACAACATGAGGAACTGTATACACAGTCACAGCATTACAAAGGTTGAGAACTACTCTTCTAACCAATAGGGACAGTCTGCTCAGTAGAATGAAACACTGCCCCGCCCTGCACCAACCTCACAATTGTCCCTGTACTTGGGTCCATTGTTTCAGCCGCTGTATCAATCCATCTCCTGGATGGCTTTCCTCTTTAGTGTGTCTTTCTCCAGCGCCTGTTCTCCCCAAACAACAAACCCAAAGGAAGACTAAGACTTGACCTCCTAGCCCCTGAGGAGCACTCTGGTCCTATTTCAAAAGCATTGGTTCTTCTTTCCTCTTCCTTATTCAATGTCCAACCTTCACATGCTCATGAGGCGGTTGAAAATGCCAAGGCTTGGGTCAGGAGGACCTTAGTCTCCAAAGCAACTTCCTTGCTTGTTGATGCTCTAAAGAGATCACGTGCAGCAGATTCATCCAGTGTAATGTGTCATTTGATCTCTTGCCTGCTAGTTCAAGCAAAACAAAATCCCTTCCCACATCAATGGGTTCTCCATTTATGATGATGTTACCTTTGGTCCAGCATGAACATTTTGCTCTTTTTTACATTTAGCTGTAATGCGTGTTGACAGCCACGTAGTGACCATTGACAGTAGAAGGTGCTAAGGCTTGAGTGTGCACACAGGCATGTGTGAGCATAGGTATGATTGCTGTGCCCCAGGGCATGTGCACCTGAGGACCGGGAACTTGTGCTAAGTGTGAGATCAATGGGATTTGATAATTAGAATCCAATCCAGATGAGGCTCAACAGGAGTTACAAGTTTGAGTCTGTCCTGAGGTGCTGTGGATGTGGTGATCAAATAAACTTTTGAAAACCCCACAGAGCAAAGTTTTATTGTGACACACAGAAGATTGTCAGGAGTCAGAATCAGCTTGACAGCAACTGATTTTCTGAAGGCTATGCCCCACCCTTGTTGACCAACACATTTGAAATTTCACTGAAAACAAACACTTAGGCCCACTCATCGTGTCATTATTGGGGCAGGTTACCTTTGAAATGGACACAGACCTTTACCTCCTCCATTTAAATCTACTGGGAAAGCTGGAGAGCAGGGCTCTTATTTCTGTCAGCATCTCAAATCAGGAAGAAGCAATGCTATCCAGCACATGCCTTAGTTAATTTGGAAACTGTGGCAGTCACCTAATCTGGAGTCATTTTGAGAATGAAGAGTATAGGGGTGGGGTCTAGCCTGTCAATATGGAGATAGCCAATGAGACCTTGGTGTGGCATGAGGTTCTCCTGAGAATTCTGGGAAATGTGGAACTTCTTTCTCGGAGGTGGGAGACACTACCTCCGTTCACATCCTTGGAGATGCTCTACTGCCAACGCTCACTACCTGAGAGACTCAACTGTGAGACATCCCTGAGGAGAAGCCACATGGACCTACCCTGTTGCAGCCTGGACCTAGAGAAGCCTGGACCTAGAGAAGCCATGTGGAGACTCCTGTCAATGCCGAGATGCTTACACCACCACTGAATCCAAAGACTTTCTACCCATTGGCTTGTGATCGTTCTGCTTTTGACATCATTGCATGTGTTTCATGAGTCTGAAGAGGGCTTTATAGATTGGTATTAGACATATAGCCTAATATTGGACTTATTACCTTGGACTAGACTGGTTGGGGTGTTTTCTCAATGTTCAATTGCTTTTATATATAAAAGTCCTCCTTATTACACATGTGTGCTTATGAATTTGTTTCTCTAGTCTACCCAGACTAGCACAGAGGCTAACACAAAGAAAAAAAGCTCAACATTAACAAAACAACCAACCATAACTGAAGAACATCAGCAAAATAATAATGACCAATGACTATGGACATCCATGAAAAACAAGGCATTACTCTAACTATGGTATAAAAATGGTGTCCTTCAATCCTGTCACACGTCTGAGAGTTAACTGCCTTCAGTGTCATTTTATTGATGAAAAAACTAAGGCTTCAAGAGATTAGCTAGCTAGCAAGTGTCAAGGTCAAGTCGTAAATCCAGTTCTGTCTACCTGTGAATTCTATGCTCTCCATCTTTACACTGACCAGATGGGATACTCCAAGTCTTTAAGATTTTGTGACTGTATAGAGACTCACACTTGGCCTGTGTGTTAACTCATTCCAGGACCTTAGATGGAAATTGCAACAAAGAAAAGTATCTATGTCCATTGAGCTCATTTATATGCTCCTCTGAATATGAACTATTATACACATGTGTATGGAGAGCTGGTGATGTAGTGGTTGACACACTGGGCTGGTAACTACAGCATCAGCACCTCAAAACCACCAGCTACTCCACAGAGGAAAAATGAGACTTCCTGCTTACATAAAGACTTGCAGTCTTGGAAACTCACAGAGGCAGTTCCATACTGACTTAAGGGGTCATATTGAGTGAGAATTGACTTGATGGCAGATATATATCTCGGCCATCGAGTCAATTCTATACAGATATAGATATTCTAAGATTCTATTTGAGTCTTTAGCACTCGTTCTGAGAAGAGCTTAATTCTGCAGGAAAACGTATTATTTTACTAGAGAAGTTAGACTCTTCTTTGGTGTTGAGAAGACTTCAGGAGACATTTTTAGTTTAAGGTTTAAAGGTGATCTCAGGGAAACAATTCTGTTGTTCAGTCAGTTGCCATGCTCCTTAAGCCAAAAGCCTAAAGAAGACCAGAACTTAAAACTGTTTTCTGCACTGCTTCCTACCCTGCCCCCTACCTTTAATCAGCATCCTTCTCTAGAATCTTTAATGATGCTGTTGGTGCCACCTTCATTACCATTAACAAAAATATTTGTTAAAAAGTGTGAGATAGGGGCTGAGCCCTGGTGCCATAATGGTTGTGCACAGGACTGTGGCCCACTGGGGTGGAGGTTCAATTCCAGCAGCACCTCCACAGGAGCAAAGGCTGGGCCTCCTACTCCCACCACCAGAGGGCAGTGATGCCCCCCCCCCAAAAAGCAAACAACCCCCCCCCCCAAAAAAAAAGTGTGAGAGAAAACGGTTTAGTAGTGAAAGAGCACATCATTCCCTGGCTCATGTCTGTAGAGCTTAAGTACCTATGTCAATTTCATGATTGAGATGTAGGAGTGGAGTCTAGCCTGTCAATCTGGAGATAGCCAATGAGGCCTCTGTGTGGACATCGCTTTCTCCTGAGAATTCTGGGAAATCTCACGGTATTTCCCAATTGGAGCAGAGAAACTTGACTCTCAGTCTCTTGGAGTTGGTCTACTGACAAGATGAGATGATGGCATGCTGATTGATCCTGATTCCTGGAGAATGGAGGAGCCGGAGAAGTCTCATTGGCTTGCTCTGATGGAACCAGACCTCTGGGGCCAGAGAAGCCACGGAGAGACCCATGCCAGTCCTGAGATGCTCCCACCGCCAATAGATACTGCTGATGGACTCTGAACCCTGGAAACAAGGAGTCACGGGGAGGCCCCTGCCAGCACTGGGACACCTCTACTGCACGTGCTTCATGAATCAGAAGGACACTTTATAGACTGGTATTGGACATCTGGGCTCATATCGGACTTTTGACTTTGGACTGGACTGGTTTGGGATGCTTCCTCTTGTATATGAACTTTTCCCTTATATCCATATGTGTGTCTATGAATTTGTTTCTCTAGTCTACCCGGACTAACACAATGGCAAAAGAGGCAATTTTTCAGCACCAAATAGCCACATTCCACATTCTCCTCCCATTCCTGATGCTTCTCCTGCTGGTGTTCCAGGTGAATACAGACGAGTGGTTGAGCCTGGGATGGCCACTGTGAGCTGGTCAGCTCCCCAGGCACTATCCAAAGGATGATGAGACCCAACAGAAGCACGAGCTCTTTACTCGGCCAATTAACTGGGATGTGCCATAAAAGCATGACCCAATGCTTCAAAACCAAGGAACCAAATCTCAGAGATTAGCCATTGTACATAAGCAGCCTCATTGTGTTCTGCTCTTTAATAGCACAGCCACCTTTGGCCAGGCAAACCCACTCTTGGCTAAAGTGTCGCGCATCCATTTAGGAAATCCAAATGGTTTAGGGCAGATTTTAAAAGAAAGCCAGTCATTGTTTGGAAACGTACCAAGAGGCATTTCCTGTGGGCTGGAGAATTGGCCGCAGATTCCCACCGGTCCTTTCGAGCACATGGTGGTCCTCTGGAAACCAGAGCAGCGGGCATGCAATCTTTGTCCCTCCCTGAAGTTGGTACTCTTGCTTTTGCTGCTTCTCTTTGGGAGGCAGCGAGGGGTTTAAGAAGTTTCACTCACATTAGTGGAGGATTGTAGCTAAAGAAAAAAAGGCTCAGATTATCCTCCTTTCCCTCTCTGATGCCAGTCAGAGTGCTGGGGACTAAACAAAGAGTTGGTCATTCAGATTCATCCAGAGGTGTTTCAAAAGAAGTCGATGATGGCTCATCATGACCTGATAGGACAGGGTAGTACTGCCCTTTCGAATTTCTGAGACTGGCACTCTTAACAAGAGTAGAAAGTTCTGTCTTTGTCCTATGTAGCCGGCTGGTGGTTTCAGACCGCTGCTTTCGCAGTTCAACCTGTAGCCACTGTGCTACCACGACTCCGCCTCAGAAGAAAGGCCTGAGAATGGCAACTGGTTTGATCCACTGCTGCCTTCAGTGGGGAGCTTTTCTAAGTGGTTAAGAGGGAGACCGGCAGAACTGGCTTTCTTTCTAGAAGAATGGTGGTTGGGGTAGCTTCGTGGTTTCCGCCCACACCTTCCTTGGAATGATCGTCCCAGGAGGCTATGTACCTACTCATGTGCTGGCTGACTACGAACCCACCAAAGAGATATTTGTACAGCAAAGTCACCCCCTCAGCCAGCAGTGGCAGTTGCCTGCCAGTCTTCCCAGCTGGTGCAGGACCCAGTTTCTTTGAGATGAAAGAGAGAGGACAGCTCTCTCTCTCTTGTCCTTCCCTCCCCGCGCCCCCTCCCCTTGGCACCGCTCTCTCCCCTTCTTGCACAAAACCACGTGGATTTGCCGAACAGGTCTGTAAAATTAATTATACTGTGAGCGCTTGGTAACCAATGAATTGTAAATTGTACATTATTAAAAACAGCAGCGGCGCTCTGACTGATCTATTATTCTTTGGGGAATGAACAAAGATAAGAGCTTTATGTGCTTCTGACGACTCTCTCGCCATCAGATGGCCCGCTCAGCGAGGAAAGACTCCACTGGTTTCCTTTGGTCTTGTATCTTTCTGCCAGTCGAACGAAATGGAAAATGGATCTCCTTTGTTGTTGACGCCCGTTATGAGATCGTTCTATGTGGGTCCACAGGTCGGTTTTGTAGCCTCAGACAAAGCGCAACAAGCTCTCCATAAAGGCTATTGCGGAGTGATTGTGCTAACTGATGTCTGTCGACGGCCCCATGCAGCCCGATGCAAACAGGTGTGGGACGCGTTGTGACACCGTAATAAAATAAATGGTGCTGACAGAGCGCTTCGCGGCCATTGCTGGGGATGAGCTCAGACCATACCGTCGGAAATGTACACGGAAAACAGAAAACCCTGAGAGAGACAATCTCTCTTGTCTCTACCTTCTACACACGACAGGGTCACCCCTGGGAGATCCTTATGAACCTCTTCTAACTCAATGATCTCCCTAGGCTGGGCGGGGCGTCTTTCTTCCTGCCACCCATTGAATGGATGGAGTGTTTCCTTACTTGTTTTATTATCTGAATTGAACGTCGAGCCTCCAAAATACAAGTTAGAACTCCTAACCCGTATACGTGTGGGTGTAAAGTCGTGAACCCATTCGGGACTGGGTTGTCTGTTAAGTGAACAAGATGCAGGATGTGTCTTAAAGTAAGCATGGGACGGCCTGATCCCAAACCACCGGGCACTCCTTGGGAGCAGAGAGGAGGCTGTCTGCTCCCCTACAGATTTATATCCTGGGAAACTGTGTGTTCGACTAGACTCCAAGGCAGTGAGTTTGGGGCTTTTAGATCTAAGCTTAAACAAGCAAGCAAACGAGATGAGGAAGAAATTTAGCTGGGCACTGGAAGATCATCCAGAAACAGAAGCTGAAGAGAGACAAGACTCTTCCTGGAGAACCCACGAGCAGAGAGAAAGCCTTCCCTGAGCACAGCACCGCAAATGTAGACTTCCACCCTCCTAAACAATGGGGAAAAGAGATGCCTGTTTGTTGAAGTCACGTGTCATCCTTCTGCTGTAGTGGCACTAGAGAGTACAATAAGTAAGGAAACTTTCAAAAACCCATCTTTCCCAAAGGAAGTGGGATACCTCCTGTGGAGACTATCTCTGAGCGCTGCTAAACCCTTCAAGGGATAGGAAATGTTTATGCTTGGGGGCTGCTATTCTCCAGGTTGGCAGACTGAAGTCACCAGCTCTCAATGGGATAAAGATGGGATTTTCTACTATCATAAAGATGTATAGTCTCAAAAACCCTCAGGGCAGTTCTACTTGGACCTCTAGGCTCCTGTGACTTGGAATTGACCCATGACAGGGAGAGAGAGAGAGAGAGAGAGAGAAACAATGCAATACAAAAATTAAAGACTTCTTGTCTATAAGCCAGCTGATATGGTAACAACTAAAGTTTCCAGTGTTCCAGTGTTTGGGCATATGAAAGCCTGTCTGCTTACCTGTGCTAGGATAGCAGCATCTAAATTAGAGACTTAAGGAAAACTTAGTGCCTACTAGACTATCTTGAGGACTCTGCATTAACTCTACCATGTTCTTGGTATTAAAGAAAAAACCGTATTTGTCAGAAAATTCGTTACCATCTTACAATTAAGCGTGTATGTATGTTGCTTAGATAAATGCAATCACTATAAACATCTACATGATCTGGGATTTGATTTTTATTTTGAAATGGGAACTTCTTTTGTTTACAAGTTCATTAAAAACTAAAAGCTGAAAGAAAGGAAAAAGAAGAAGGGCTCCTTGTTTTAAGATGGTCAAGAAGGAAAAGGCAGTGACAACCCAGCCCTGAACCCAGCAGGGCTCTCCTTTGAGGCCATCATCCACAGGCGAGGACCTTCTGCAGTGTGGGAACATGGTCCTTTTGTAGCAGTCAGTGAAAGGCACACTGTTCCTTGTCATCAGGGTGCTGCAGGAGAGCCATTTCTCCCATGCCCTTGGTCAGGGAGCAGCATTCTTAGTACCTCACTGCTTTGTCTAATGGAGAGCAGATCTATTGATGGCCAAGTCTAGAAAGATGATGGGGGGAAGAATACCTCAAAGACGCACCTGAGATAGAGACGGAGAGGAAGAGGGGAAGAGTGAGTGAGAGAGAAAGAGGAAGACGGACACACACACACACACACACACACACAGTGTCATAAAATGGATGGGAGAAATGGATCCATTTCCTGATAGAATGTGTCCTGAGAGATGATCAACTCCCAATTTTCCAGAGTCCCCTCCCTCCCCCACACCATTCTTGTTGCCATCCTATCATTCAGAGGATCCCCATGCTTTGGAAGAAAAATGGCAAGAGTTTTCTTTTGTTGCTTATTGAGCCTGCTCTCCTCTGTTCTTTCAGATATCCATTTGGTATAAGGAATCGGGAGAGGAGGTGGCTCAGGGATGTGAGGACAGATTTGAAATACTATCAGGGTGAAGAAGCAGCTGCTGGAGAAGTAGACAGAGGCCTGAAGAACACTGGTTAATGAGCTGTACCCAGCCCTGCAGGCCCTACTCCTGGCATTCTCCATGACCTTGTGCACCTCAAGGAGTACTTCAGCCTGGCCATTGTCCTAGAAGGACAGATAAGTTCAGCTGAGCTGCATTCTGGAATGTATTCAGGCAGTGTGCTGGCTTTCAGTGTCTCTATTGTCCAGATCCCACTAGTGGGCTTTAGGGGAATAAGATAGGTCAGCTCAGAAGGAACAATGGTCTGGGTGATACATTTCATTATGATAAGAAGAGGAAAACCAACAACAAATGAACACCACAGTATCGCTTTGCTCTTCTGAGAATCTGCTTCACTTTCACCAAAGGAAGAACACCAGCAGAGAAAATGTCATCCAACCAGGGAGTTAGAGCCAAATTGTCCTCTAGAAGGCTGTGGAATAGCCCTCGCTGACCATCAGGCAACTCACTCCTGTCCAGGAGAAAAGGTTCCTGGAGGCAGGAAGCCCTACTTTTGCATGTAGTGTGCCCTAAAATGCAAAAGAGGGCAGCAGATAACTTGCACTGCCTGTGGGACCTGGAAAACTTGTAACCTGAGGACTATCAGAAGGAAAAATTCCGAGTTTATCCAAACTGAAATCATGCAAGGGCAAGCTAGACCCCAAACTGGCTTTTCTAGACCCACGAGTTAAAGGTCAGAGCTAGTATTTGACTCGTGGGAACTCATCAGCCCCAGTGGCTCTGAGAGGCTTATTGTCTGCCAGGGTGACCACATGCCACGGGGTTAAAAAGCACATGACCAAACTCATGTCATCAAGCAGGTCCAATTCATGGAGTCCCTGTGAGATTGGGCAGAATTGCTCCTGTGAGTCCCAACAGTGTCATTCTGTGTGTGTGTGTGTGTGTGTGTGTTGTCTGTTTATTTCTGTCCCCAACAGTTTTATTGGTATATAATTGACTTATCATACCACTCACTGGTTCAGTCACATCAAGAAGAACCTGTACAATCATCACTGTGACTTTTTAGGAGAGTAGAAAGTTTCATCTTCCTCCTGGGAGTTTTGAACTTCAAACTCTGTGGATGGCAATGCAACCCACAAGCCTCTATGCCACCAAGATGCCTGCAGTACATGATGGAAAACCCTGGGATGACCTCTGTTAGGCTCCTGTGTCCAAGAGATGAAAGACGAAGTAGAGGAACGCTTTCTATGAGTGAATGGTCTTGTCAGTGCTTTTGTGTGTTAGCTGAAAAGAGCATGACTCTCCCCATGGACCGGGTGCAGGCTGTGCCTCTAGGTAAATTCCACAGGACATGAGCACATGGGATAACAAAGCAGGGGACTGACTCTCTCCCTGTGTTTTTTTCCAGAGCTGAAGGAAGAAGAAACGTTTATAATAGGAAGGGCAGACACCAGCTCCCTTAGGCATTGGGATTTCAGGGATACGAGTAGGAGTGGCTTGAGACTTTCCACTGATGCCAATAAAGGTTTACTGTCTCAAAACCCACAGCAGCAGTGCTACTCAGTCCCCTGGTTTGGGATGAGTCCACTCCAAGTCAATGACAGTGAAAGGGAAGAGTGGAAAGAAGGCCTGAAGCTCTCAGGGTGAAAACGCTGTCCTTACGCCAATCCTCCTGAGTTCACGTATGAGCTCATCGTCCTTTGGATAGCCTGGGAATCTCTGTCATCCTCTTTCCTGAAAAGGGCGGTTTCAAGGTGCGGTTCCCACACCCAGCTTCCCAAAGAAGCTTTTCTGTGCCTGTTGACCAGGGAGAAGCAGTGAACAACATGATCGTGTCCTTTCTAAAGAAAATCCAGAAACGATACTGTAAGGCTTATGAAATCATGATAATCGCTTTCTCTGGCCTGGTTTTCAGTATTTCTTTTAATTGAAAACATTTTGAAATCATTTAAGTCCACCAAGAAAGCATCCAACTGGATAAGCCATCGAGCAGAGAGAAACCTTCTACAAGTCTGACAGTCTGGTTTTTGACTCCATCAACACGTTAGACAATCTGAACACTGAAGAGTAGCCAAGAAGATGGGGGAAATGCGCATTATCCTCTGATTTTTTTGTGACCTAGAAACCAACAGGTGCTATACAGACTAGTACACTGCCTAGGTTGTTGGAGCGCTTACACATTCACATTGGGCTTCGATCCAAGAGCTCGAAACCAGCAGCAGATCTTTGGGATAAAGAATGGACTTCCTACTTCCATAAATAGCTGCAGTCTGAGAAAGTCACTGAGGGTCGCTGGGAGTCAGTCTGGACTCCACGGCAGTGACTTTGACTTAGTTTTATACTGTCTAGTGGCTCAGCGGGGTAAACCAGTGGCTTGCTAACTACAGGTCAGCTGTTCAAAATCACCAGCTGCTCCATGGAGAAAGAGGATTTCCTATTCCCATAAAGAGTTACAGTCTCAGAAACCCCCAGGGACAGTTCTACCCTGCCCCTAGGAATCATTGGCTCGATGGCAGTGAGAGTAAATGAGAAAGGGAGATCACCTCCAGGAGCCCTGGGTTACAAACTGGGCTGCTAACTGCAAGGTTGGCTATGTGAACCCACTCACTGCATTCTGGGAGAAAGATAAGATTCTCTTCTCCTGTAAAGATGTATACATTCACAGCCTCAGAAACCCCAATGGGGCAATTATACTCTGTCCAATCAGGTCACTCTGAATCAGAATGGACTCAATGGGCGGGGGTGGGGTGGGGTGGGAGGGGGGGGCTTCAACTTGGATGGAGACACACCTGATACCTGACAAAAAGTAAGATGTCCTATAATTTAAGATTCAGCAATTATTACATACCCCCTTTACAGATGCCAATGAATAGGGAGTCTCTCCCTTTGTGTTACAATTGAAATCAAATTTGATGGGAGTCTACAGGTTGACAGTAGACTGCTGGTCCTGAGATTGTCAGTTTGAGATTGGCAATGATTCTGCAGGGAAAGAGGAAGCCTTCTATTCCAGTAAAGATTGTCTGTCTCAGAAACCCAAGGGGCAGTTCCACCTTGCCCTAGTGCAGTGGTTCTCAATGCTACAACCCTTTAATACAGGGTCATGTTGTAGTGACCCACCCCCCCACCCAACCATAGGTTGAGAATCGCTGCCCTATAAGATCATCATAAGTCAGAAGTGGCTCAATGGCAGTGAGTGTTCGCTTTTTAAACAGGTCGACAGACAGGGCCCACTTCTTTGTATTCACTGAAAAATTGAGGTGAGATATCGTTCTTTGTCAGTCAGTGTTTTACCTGTCAGGAAATTAGAGTTTGAGTGTGATGGACAAGTCTCTCGGGTCTTTCATATCCTGCAGTGTCATGAACTCATGGGAAGGGAGGGGGAGGGGTTGAGGGTACCATTTGGATCCCACTTGTAGAGTCATATCATCCAGAATGAAGGTGACATCATTCTCCTCAGGGTAACCTCAGGGGAAAGGATTCATTTTCATTTCTCTTCTCCAAGGCAGTCATCTGCCCAGTTTCCAAAAATAGTTTTCTCTGTCCTGTAGTCCTCTCAGGAATGTCTCGAGTCACACCTCAGATGGCAAATTCCAGAAGAATGACTGTGTTCACAGAATTGCTTTGTTTTTTTTTTTTTAAGAAGCAAATCATCTTTATCAAAAGAAAAGAACCATTATCGGAACAAATAGAAGAATGTGTTTAAAAGAATTCTCCGAAGATGAATGCTGAAACAAAAAGCCAAAAAGCAAATCATCCACAAAGCTATATGTATAGTGTGAGCTTAGCAGTTCAGAATCACCAGCTGCTCCCAGGAGGCTTGAGTTTACTGGCTGCATACAAAAGGGTCCAGCTGTACATACATTTCAGGGCCCTGCTTCCTTGATCAAGCAAAAGAGAACATTCTATTCTACTTTTTTAAACTGTTATTATATAATTTGCTATAGAATTGAAATCAACACCCCCTGCCCCAACACACCTGTTATATTAATCTCAACTTGGGTTTATGGGCAAACATGACCACAAAACCAAACTCACTGCCACCGAGTCAACGCTGACTTACAGAGACCCTACAGGACAGGGTGGATCTTCCCCTGCGGTTTCTGAGGCTGTAACTCTTTACAGGAGGAGAAAGCCTCATCTTTCTCCCACTGAGTAGCTGGTGGTTTAGAACTGCCAACTTTGTGGTTAGCACTTCAGTGCACAACCCACGGTAGACACATGATAAAATGAATATATTTTCCTAGTGCATGAAGAACTGTACTAATTTGATGCCTTAACCTCTCTCTTAAATGTCACTTGGTATACTGTGAACCACCCTGAGACTTTTTGGTGTTCACAGGGATTTCTCTGCCAGGAGGATATCATTAGGGGAGCTAGATTCTTTAGCCCTGCATCTGGGGGTTTAAGCATAGAGTTCCTCTCTTTGCCCCCATCCTTGCCACCTACCTCAGGTCACGCTGCCTTTTGCTTAGATATCAGAGAATGCATCAGAAGGCAAACAAGCCTTCTGCCTGGCCATGTTAACAACAGGATCAACAGCTGTGAAGCTGCCATTTTAATTTCCTGTAAGTCATGCTCTGTTTTCCTCCGCCATTACTGCAGCTCCTTTTGGCTCCTCCGACTCCCGTCTTTCCTTAAATTCCCCTTGTGTCAACATTTCCACCATTTACCCTTTCTGTGTGCAGAGTATTCTTGGATATCCTGGACAGGAATAAAAAAAAAAAACCAAAGGCCCAGTGTCTGCACTAAAAGGTTTAGCATTTGTCCCTGACATGTTTAATAATAGCATTTTGATATCTGAAGAAGACAAACACCTTTTTAGGTCACTGGTCTGAGCTTAAGTCATACCTTCTTGGAGCAAATTAAGTTGAGAGACAGGAAATAAACGCAGACAGCAATGATGAAGTACATGCTGAATAGCTCATATATGCCAAGTACAGCATTAGAGGCTTTGCACATGAGCCTCACAAAGAGGTCCGTTGCTAAGTTTTGTGTCCCATTGTTTATATTTTAAGAAGTCTAAATAAGACTCTGAGAGGTGAAGTCGCTTGTCAGAGGCCACACAGTCTGCCGCAGAGCTCAAATGTCATCCCTCAGAAGTCACCTGACTGCATATTCTGTGATAAAGTATGTACTCAATTTTGAAAGAACTGAAGTCATTCTCTCCAATGTCTTCTTTTCAACTCATAACGATCATAGCCAATGTTTCCAAACCTAGTATATCAAATCTAGTTGTGTTAGTCTAAGTAGACTAGAGAAGCACATTCATAAACACTCATATGTGTTTAAGAGAGAGGTTTATATATAAGAGCAACTGTAAAATAAGAAAACATCCCAGTCTGATCCAGTCTGATATTAGCTCATATGTCTGATATCAATCTCTAAGTTATGTTCAGACTCATGAAGCACATGCAATGACACCAGGGCCATCACAGGACAGTGGGTACAGAGTCTTGTGTATCCAGTGGTGATAGAAGCATCTCAGTGCTGGCAGGGACCTCTCTGTGGCTTCTCAAGCATCTCATCACTGGCAGGAGGCTCTACATGGCTTTTCTGGCTTCTGAGGTCTGGGTACCTCAGGGTAAGACCATGTGGCTTCTCCTCTAAGATGTCTCACAGAAAGTCAGTCTTGTGTCTTGTCAAGTAGAATGTCTTCAAGGGACTGAGCCCCGTCAGTCTCTCATCTCCAAGGGAGAGATATGGCCATATTTTCCAGAATTCTCAGGAGAAAGCCATACCCACACAGAGGTCTCATTGGCTATCTCCTGATTGACAGGCTAGACTCCACCCCTTCATTCCCAATCCTGAAATTGACACCAGATTAGTGACTGTCACACCAGATGTGATGATAGCACTTTCCAGTTTCATACTCATGCAACATTTTGGGATTTGATAGTTGTAATTTAGGACAGTTCTCATATAAACATAACCATTGGGGTAAGACCACGTAAGCTCTTTGTCTACATCCTCTTAGAGCTCATCCCCTAGGATGATGTAGTAAACATAGGGCAGTGAAATCCTTTTTCCTAAATACGTTTTATCAGAAGAATCTCTTTACCACTAAAGTACTTACTGCACACGCTATCTGCACAGACATTCTTTTGATGAACTTTTTAAAGGGCAAACCTGTGGAACCTTTGAAGAATAGGAGTAAAAAGCAACAAAACCACATGAAGAAGCACACCAGCCGGTGTGATCATGAGGGGGTGAAGGGTTCTGGTGTCAGGCATCAAAGAGCTACAATTATGTCATTATTGATGAGGGGGCGTGCAGATTGGGGACCCAAAGCCCATCAATAGGTGAAGCAACATCCTCTTGCAGAGGGGCTGCAAGGAGGAGATGAGCCAGTTAAGATACAGGGTAGTAGCTATGAAATATGCAACCTTCCTCTAGTTCTCAAATGCTACCTCCCACCCACTGTCATGATCACAATTCTACTACATAAATCCAGATAGACCAGGAAATGTACAGTGAAGCTGGAAACATGGAAAATTTAGGATGAATCATCCCTCAAGACGAGCAATAGGAGTGGTAATA
>PVJH01020730.1:0-40158 GCA_004026705.1 Nesogale talazaci | reverse complement strand
CGCTGGATTTGAACTGCCTAGCCCACAGGCTGCAGTCCCGCACTCCACCACCTATGCCACCGGGGCCAAGTCAGAAGACCAATGGCCCAGCCTTAACTATTTCTTTGAAAATTCTGTGCTGTACATATAGGGTCTCTATAAGACACAGTCAATTAACCTTTAACACAACTAACAATAACAGCAACATTTTGTACTGTCTGGCTCCTAACATAAAAATAAAAATTCCATGAAATCATGTTTTTTTGTCTGTTTTTGTTTAAACTATGGTATCCCCAATGGTTAAAAGAGTGTTAGAAAATACTTGGAGTTCAATAAATACTTGTTAACTGAACGTTTAATAAATACTTGTTGAATGAATGCATAGAAAATTAATACTGAGACTTATGAAAATTGAGCTGTGTAGAGACATATATACAGCAGTGTTATTAAGTTGGAAGTGGTCATTATTTTTGGGTAAGAAATGTGGCATCTCCATGGTTCTCCTATAATAGCTCTGGTTGGCAGTAATTAAATACTCAGCTTCTAACCACAAGGTTGGTGGTTCAAACCCATCATTTGCTCTATGGAAGTGTGACATAAAAGTCTGCTTCTGGAAGATGTACAGTTTTATAAACTCTGTGGGACAATTTGACACTGCCTGTAGGGACATTATGGGAATTAATCTGATGGGATTGGAGTTGGTTTGATTAGGTGGTTCCACTATGAGAAAACTTTTAATTTTATGAAGTTGTTTCATAATAATACAAATAAAAATTGAGTAACTATTATGTGAAAAATCCATACCACATGCTTTATTTATTTGTTGTTATTTAAGCAGTATAGCCATAAAAACATTTTTTATCTCAGTTTTACAGATAAGGCTAGGCAGTCTATTCAAAATTACCTCTGTGAAAAGTGATTGTGCTGTGATTTAAACTCTGTTTTATCTGAGTCCAAAGTTCATGATATTTTCCCCCATTATAATACTTGGCTTACTTTGGGTTCGGGCTATATTTTTGTTAATTGGAGTAGTAATGTAGGCAGTTCATTAGGCAGAAAAAGTGAATAATATGCTATTAAGCCTATTGAGCTCATCACTTTCGTTATTACACAGGTTTCACTGTAGTTCAGTTTTAATATCTTCTTTATTTTCGGGGAGATATGAGAAGCCAAAATATACGTCAGACCTCCTTCTCAGTTTTAATTGAAAATAAAAGGTTGTCATGTGAAAATTTGCATGCATTTAATATAAAAAGCAGGTGTGTTTGACCTCTTTTAATGTAATATTGGGTTGTTAAAAATGGAATTTTATTTGGTTTGAGTATTTCTCTTGCAATAAAAAAGCACTCCTGCAGCTAATTTAATAACAGCAAATTCTCATGAATGTAATGGAAATATCTGCTGTGAGGCAAAGCCTGTTTCATTAGACTTATTTATTTCTGCATTCATTACATTGATTGCACTGTAATGGGATGCAGAAACTCTAACAATGTAACAGAAAATAGCATAGGTATATGTGAGAGAAAATAAGAGGGACCTTTGTTCTACATTTTGAGAAGATGTGATTTTCAATTTGAGCTATATAGCACACTCTGTTAGTCTGGGTAGACTAGAGAAACAAATTCATAGACATGCATATAGATAAGGAAAAGGTTTATATACAAGAGGACTGGAACATCGAGAAAGCATCCTACCCCAGTCCAGTTCAAAGTCATAAGTCCAATATTAGCCCACATGTCCAAGACCAGTCTATAAAGTCTCCTTCCGACTTACGAAGCATGTGCGATGACACCATGACAATTATAGGCCAGTGGATACAGAGTCTTGTGTGTCTGGTGGCAGTAGAAGCATCTCACTGCTTGCTGGAGTCTCCATATGGTCTCCTGAGCATCCCAGCACTGGCAGGAATCTCCACGTGGCTTCTCTGGCCCCAGAGTTCTGACTCCATTAGGGCAAGCCCATGTGGCCTCTTTTCTGGCTCCTCCATTCTCCAGGAACTAGGATCTATCAGCATGCTGTCATCTCATCTTGTCAGTAGTTCATAGTCTCGGAGACTAAGAGTCAAGTCTTTCTTCTCCAATTGGGAAATACCACGAGACTTCCCAGAATTCTCAGGAGAAAGCCATACCCACACAGCAGTCTCAATGGCTATTTCCTGATTGACAGGCTAGACTCCACCCTTAGACTCCCAATCATGAAATTGACATCAAATACATGACTGCCCCACACACTCACTTTGGGACCAGGATAAGAACAATAGATCCCACTCAATTTTTTAAGATATAATTTGAGACAAAGCTTTTTCTTTTGATACATTTTTTGAGTTGTGGGGTAAGATGGTGATAAAGTAAAATTCATATATAAAACTTATATTTCTAGATCAAAGAAAATGATTACTGTACATCACATATAGTTGATTAATTATACAGAATGTTGTCGATAAGTGCCATTGAGTTGGTTGCACGTGATGTAAAAGTGAAGGAAACACTGTCCAGTCCCACATCATCCTCACAATTTTTATGTTTGAAACCCTTGTAACCACTGTGTCAATTCATGTAATTGAGAAGTGTCTTCTTTTTCATACCCTCTAATTTACCAAAGCCCTCAAACTCACTGCCATGCCATGCCATTGATTCTGACACACAGTGGCAGCATCAGTCCAGGGCTAAAAGGACACATTGCAGGGGGTGTACTTGCCACATATGACTTTAAAGTGCTGAGAGCAAGGGTGTTACCTTAAGGATAGAGGTGCACCTGACCCTAGCAATGGTACTTTCAATGGTCTATGCATGTGAAAGTTGGACAATGAATAAGAATGACAGAAGAGTCAATGCATTTGAATTACTGTGTTGGCAAAGAATATTGAAAACATTATGAACTGACAAAAGAATAGACAAATCTAAAAAAAAAAAAAAAAGAATAGACAAATCTGTCTTGGGAAAATACAGCCAGACTGCTTCTCCAAGGCTCGAATGTAAGATTTCATCTCACATACCTTGGACATCATGTCAGGAGCGGTGGTAGCATTGGACTCAAGCAGTAAAATAATGGTGGGGCTGGCTCAGGTTCAAGTGGGGTTTTGCTCTGGTGGACAGAGGATTGCCATGAGTTGGAACCGATTGAACGGTGCCTAATAGCAATAACAATAACAATAACCACTTGTCCAAGCGTGGTCTTCTTTTCCACGGACTATTCTCTCCTGATAACACACTGAAAGTTTGTGAGACGACACAGCCCCATCCCCCTTCTAAGGAGCATGCTGATTATACTTCTTCCAAGAACAATTTGTCTGTCCTTTTGGTAGTCTAGGTGCCTTCAGTGTTTCAGCACCATGATTCAGATGCACTGGTTCTTCTTCCATCTTTCTTATTCCATATAAAGCACTCACCCTCACATGAAGCGATTGCAAATACCATAGTTGGGGGGAAATGCTTGCTAGTTCCCCAAGTGGTCTTTTCTCTTCAGCAGTTGAAAGAGATCTTGTGCACTGGGTTTGCCCAATGCAATATGTAGTGTGATTTCCTGACTGCTGCTTTCATGTCCTGTGGAGTGTTGACTATGGACTCAAGGATAATTAAATTATCCAAACTCTATCCACTCTGATTAAATGCTGACTGATTTTTTTCCTTTTAAACCATTTCATTGGCACACAACTCACATGTCTTACAATTCAGTAGATCAATTCTATTAAAAAGAATTCTAAATCATTGCCAGAATCATTTTTAGAACATTTTCATTTTTCGTGTATTCATTGTCATTAGCTCCCCATTTCCCCCACTAACTTCCCTGTCACACCTCCAAGTTAGCATTGATCCAGTTACAGTCTCTATAGATTTACCTATCCTGACTTTCATTTACAGAAAAAACATAAAAACAGACAACCCCACAACAAACAATAAACAAAAAACTACTGTGTTAGGCAGATTTCTCTGTGGATCATAGCAAACTGTGGAAAACCCTGAGAAGAAGGGGAATTCCAAAACACTTTATTGTGCTCAAGAGAAACTTGTGAATGGATAGAGAGGCCGTCTTGTGAACAGAACAAGGCAATACTGCAGGGTTTCAGATCAGAAAAAATGTTTGACAGGGTGTGTTCTCTCATTCTACTTATTCAATCTGTGCATTGAGAAAATTATCAGAGAAGTGGGCTTAAATGAAGTAGAATGTGGCATCCGTTTGGGAGGAGGACTTATTGACAACCTGCTAAATGCAAATGACACATCTTTGCTTGCTGAGAGTGAGAAGGACTTGTTAATGAAGATCAAACATTGCAGTCTTCAGTGTGGATTACAAATCAATATAAAGAAAACCAAACTCACAATTGGTCCAATAGTTAACATCATGATCAATGGAAAAATGGTTGAATTTTTCAGGGCTTTAATCTTTCTTGGATCATAACCAGTGCTCCTGGAAGCAGCAGTCAGGAGATCAAAAGACATGCTGCCTTGGGTAAATCTGCTCTAAAAGACCTGTTTAGAGTGTTGATAAGCAAGGCTGTTACTTTGAGCACTAAAATGTGCCTGACCTAAGCCATGGTGTTCTCCATCGCCTCTTATGCACAGTTGTACATTTAATAAGGAAGACAAAAGAAGAATTGATGCATTTGAATTGTGATGCTGGAGAAGAATATTGAAAGTACCGTGGACTGCTAACAGAACAAACAAACCAAGAAGTGTAGCCAGAATGATCTTTAGAGACAAAGATAAGGAGACTTTGTCTTACATGTTTTGGACATGTCAGGAGAGACCAGTGCATGGGGAGGGACATCATGTTTGGTAAAATAGAGGATCAAGAAGGGGAGGAAGGCCCTCAAGGAGATGGATCGACACTGTGGCTGCAACGATGCATTAAGGGAGAGGAACAATTGTAAGGATGGCACAGGACTGGGCAGTATTTCATTCTGTTGTTCATAAGGTTGTTATGATTTGGACACCTAATAACAACAACAGCAGCAATATTTTACATCCTCTCCTCATTCTTGCTTAAATTACCTTGCTGACAAACGATGACAATATACTATGCCGATATAGTATGGATGATACACTGTTTTTAAATATTCTTCAGCAGAATTATACTTAGGTGTGATGTTTCTAATATTGTTAGATGTTCTGCATTCTGTAGGATATTTTTCTTTGGAATATTTATATTTGTATAAATATACATATCTTTCAGTTACTTATCAGATATTTGAATTTTCTAGGTATAGATGAGTGAATACTTCAAGAGTTACATCTGTTTTTTGAAATATCTCAGTTGTGAGTCCTTCAATTCCTGAAACATTTTTATCACGTTTCCCTACAATGCAGCTTGGCATTAAAAAAACAAACAGACATTGCTATGATGTCTTTGCTAGCTCACCTCTACCCCAAACACACACCATTGATTCTTTATCAGGTGCTCATGTTACCTCTTGAATTGGACATGAATTTTTTTGGAACACACGCTTGTCAAATTAAAGGTTTCTTAATCTTTTAAAATTTAAAGGAGATTAAAAAACTAATCATTGATCCATTCCAAGTTCTTATCAATGACTTCATTACTCTTTCCCCATTCCATATTCCAATCTGAATTCTGGATATAAGAAGTTTACCTGTTCTCACTGAGAGAGAGATAGAGGAGCATTTTGGCTAATTGAGGGTCCCCTGCTCTGATCTTTTTCTTTTTTGTCTTACCCTGGAAGTGTACATTTGTCACTGGCACATGTTATTTACATAATATACTGGCAGATGTTTTTGCATTTTGGCAACGTGCCAAACATTCTCTGATTTCTCTGCAAAGACAATGAGTAAGAGAAATGTCTTCATCTGCTGACCATTCTTCTGGAACTTGTGAGTTCTCTGAGACGTGGTCGTGTCATCTACTAAGACTTCCAGTCACCTCGCCTCTCACCATATTGACACTATAGGGGCTAAACAGCTTCAAGTCTTAGCTACCTTCTTTGTGCAATGTGTATGGGAACATCTGGATATTTGTCACAGCCCATGGTGTCAAGTCAGTCTTTCGAAGGAAGTGCTTTCTCGGATAACCAGATGTTCCCCATTTAATTTCTACTTTTATGCAGTTGTCTGTTATTTATTTCTTATTTTTTTTGGCTTCACTGCCCCCTGGTGGTCGTGGGAGCTACCAATGCAGTTGTCTTTTATTGGGCAGATGATTTCCTTTTAGAATACTTCATGGCAAATAGGTCACAAGTCCCATAATGTAAGCCTCGCTCTATTTTAGCCTATAACATTGCTACCTTTTAATATTTGAACCCTGAAGAGTACTAAGGACCCTGTATGCGTGAAAGTATGTCTTTTGTTGAAAAAAAGTCTTGACATCTCTTAGTCTTGTCAGTTTGCTTTGTGATAGTCTTTTCCTCCACCCCATTGAAGCAAACTTCTCCATAACAATTTGAAATATGTTCTAAACTCAATGACTTTGAACTCAACCATGGCTTCCTGATAGAATATTTCTCAAGGCTTCTTTCTTTCTTTCTCTTAATCACGACAAAAGAATTTTTTTTTTCCAAGAAAAAATTTTAAATTTTAATTTTTTCCAAGAAAAAATTTTAAATTCTAATTTTGATCTTAGATATTCATGTAACAATTAGCAGTAAAAGATTTTATATTCTTAATTTTAAAAATGCATTTTGTTGTGATTGGGAATATACAGAACAAGACATACACCAGTCCAACTGTTTCTTCTTGTGTCACTTAATGACAATAATTACACTACTTGAGTTGTTCAGTTAGTTTTAACCTCCTTTTTCTGAATTGTTCATTAACTGTTGACATTAATTCACTGTTCCCTACATGCTATTTCAAGTTGCTGTTATCAATTAGATTCCCTAAAGATAATTTTTAAGAGAGCACAATGCCACAGACATATATTTTTACTAGTTAAGTCAAATTACTATTTTATTTTAAAGAATAATTCAGAGGACTATGTAATATTTGAACTATATAATAGTTATATTATTAAATTATATAATAATTCCAAAGTTTTGAAGATTATAACAGGACTATAGTTCATCCACCTTTCACTGTCTGAAGTCCATAAATATATTAAATTATATTCACATTTCCCATCTTTGCATCAGGATTCTTCTATAGAATTTTTATCAAAATATTTAGAATGGCCACTAGTAATCCTTTAGTTCTCTTGGCATCATGGGAACAGAAGTTGTTGTTCTTGGGGATAATTAGCCATGCTTTCCATATCTTCTTTTTTTTAAATCAACTATTTCATTCACACATAATTTTCATATCATAGAATTGAATAGTTCAAACATTCAAGTGTATCAAGGGGAAATTTTACAATCAGCACCACATCTATCTTAAAGTATTCTCTCTCCTCATGGTTGATTTGCCTCCAAAGTGAGCTTTTCTTTTTTCCTTTGTTTTTTAAATCATTTTATTGGGGGCTCATACAACTCTTATCACAATCCATACACTCCATCGTATGCAAAGCACATTTGTACGTTTGTTGCCATCATCATTCTCAATACATTTTCTTTCTACTTAAGCCCTTGGTATTAGCTCCTCATATTTCCCCTCCTTCCTCACTCCCTCCTCCCTCATGAACCCTTGATAATTTATAAATTGTTATTAATTTGTTATATCTTCCACAGTCTGATGTCTCCTGTTACCAACTTCCCTGTTGAACGTACCCAAGGGAGGAGGTTATAAGTAGATTCTTATAATCGGTTCCCCCTTCTACCCCATCCTCCCTCCATCCTCCCAGTATCACCACTGGCCTTGAAGGGATCATATGTCCCGGATTCCCCATGTTTCCATTTCCCATCTGTACCAGCGTACATCCTCTGGTCCAGTAAGATTAGTAAGGTAGAATTGGTATCATGATAGTCAGGGGCAGAGGGGGTCTGGGGAAGCATTTAGGAACTAGAGGAAAGTTGCATATTTCATTGTTGCTACACTGTACTCTGACTGGCTCATCTCCTCGACCCTTCTGTAAGGGGATGTTGTCAAGGCTCCTGTTAAATGGTTGCGTTTGATGTAGGATAGCATAATTATATAACAAAGAGCCCTATTGTCTTTCAATATATCTTAAAAAATTTTTCAGACCAACAAGAAATGAAACTTTCAGTAAATGAAGCAGTTACAGATTAAAAAAACCCACCAAAACACCAACCAAATCCATGTCCTTTATTCCACTGCGCAGGCATTGGTGAGCCACTCACCAGACTCTGCCTCAAAAATCACTCAGCAGAGTGGTCAGGGTTGGTGTCATGAATAAGACAATTAAATGTGATAGTAGGCTCCTGCCTACCCTTCTGTGAAAATGCTACTTATTGGGGCTGAGCCCCAGTGGCGTAGTGAGTCATTGTGTGCGGGACTGTGGCTCACAGGGTTGGTGTTCAAATCCAGCAGCAGCTCTCTAGGAGCAATGCTGGGCTTCCTACTCCCACCAGGGCAGAGATGCCCCCTACCCCAAAACAAAACAAAACAAAAAATCCACATTCTCCATTCACCACTCTTTAAAAAAAAAAGAAAAGAAAATGCTATTTATTACAGCTTATTTCTTATCATCTTTTCACTAATCTTGTAAATTAGGCTTTTTAGCTATCTTATAAAAGTCAGAGAAGAAAATTTAATTTGTTTAGAACTCAAATGTGTACAGAATGATTCCACAAATGCATATTAATGCATTAATGAACCAAACATTTGTATTTATTCTATCAACTCCTCTCATAAGTGTTAAAAGAAAAACCCCACAAAATTCATGTCTCCAAACACTACAGGGCATTTACAATATTGACCAAGGTGTCCTAGGTAAGGGAGTAAATATGTTGCTTTCCCTTGGGTGAATATTTTTTTCCTCCTTTAGTCTATACTTGTTTACACTTATTTTCTCATCCAAATCTTGTCAGTAGAAAAATAGGTAATAAGTCTACTTGAGACCTGCATGGCTCTATAAAAGAAAAAAAGGAAACAAAACATCCTAAAGTGAGATTGTTTAAGATTTATTAAGGGGCTATATGTAAATGTACATTGATGTTTTAGAGAACATGCAGTGAAAGTATTTTTAGCAAAGGGCATCTTGCATGTTTGAAAATACAGTGCAACAACTTAAATTGGGCTTGACTGTTCTTTAGACTTTGATCGCAATCAAATAGTGTTTGAATGGCTTATGGACTTTTTTCTTCCCTGAAACTGTTGGAAGCTGTAGATTTGAAAAGGAATTTCACACAGATATGATTACCACAGCACTGATAAACTGTTATCTCTCCAGAACAGAAACAAGCAACTCCGTGTTTTGGGGGACCAGGGCCTTCAGTAAGAGATATCAGAGGCGAGTATGAGAAAGCAGACCAATGTATCATGCATATTAAATGGTTCGTAATTAAATCTTTTCAACATTAAATTTACCAGCTGATGTAAATATAAATAAGATAACTTTATAGTGAATGGATTACTTTGAAAAGGGGATTTTTGAATCTTTTCTAACCTCCTTGATTTTTCAAGAAGATATAACTATGCCACATATATATATAACAATATCCTTAGTTTATCAAGAAGATATAACTATGGCATCTAAGGTGTCATAGTTAACTTTCAAAATTCTCAAATGGTTAATCTAGTTTAAAACATTTTGAAGTAGCCATTCCAAATTGTGTTAGAAAGAACTAACAAATATTGAGTGTACAAATAAAATTTACATTTAAATTTCCTTCTTTAGTACCATCACCTGGCTTTTATTTAAAATATTAGTCCCATTAGTAGTACACTACAATTAAAATTGCTTTTAGAAAATTATTTAACTCTCAGTGTTACTTGAAAGTTAGACTCTAGATAAGTTTATTTCAATTTTTGTTTTTAATAGTCTAATACCTGTAAGAATCCTCATAAAGAAAACACAGTAAAATAAAAGGAAGGGCCATATCTTTTGCTCCATTTATTTAGATGTAGAATTCTCCTAAAATGAGCTATACATTTTTCAATTCTTCAAGTGAAAAATTACTAATTTTCTATGTGACTTGATTTCAATGAATTTGGACATATTTATTAAAATATGTTATTTATCTATATTAAAATAACTTTTGGAATCTTCTGGGAGACCACATTTGCAAAATTTCAAAATATTTCAGAAAATTGCTCCCGAAACATTGATGTCTGAATATATGCGAGCTTCTATGTGGGATTCGCTTGTTACCACTAGGTTCCATCGAGGCGGCTCTGGCTCCCGGCAATCTTATGCACAACAGAATGAATTACGACACAGTCCTGTGCCAGCCTATGCATGACTTTATTGTTGCCTCTGCTGACTAGCGGAAAGCAAGGTGGTGACTTGAGGAGTAAGTGGCACCTGACCCAAGCCCTGGTACTTTCCATTGCCTCATATGTATGTGAAATTGGGATATTGAACGAAGAAGACAGAAGAATCGATATACTTGACTTTTGGTGCTGGAGAAGGATCTTGGAAGTACCATGGACTTCCAAAAGAATGAGCAAATCTGTGTGGACGAGTATAGCCAGAGTGTCCTTTAAAGGTAAGTTAGCTAGTCAGAGGATGTGCAGGATCTAGCACAAAGTAAGACGAAGAGCAGAATAGAACACTTTTCTTTATCAATTGAACAGACCTTGGGATATGAGAGATAATGATATGGCCAGAGAAAAAGTCAGGGTGTTCACAATACCCCCATAATGACTCCATAGATTTGCGTTGCGGGTCTCAGACAAGAGCACAGCTTGAAGTCTGGGGTATTGGGGTGCTGGGGTGCACATACCTGGAAAGAGGAGGTACACTACAGAGGGCCAATCAATAGCTGAAAACTGACTGCAAAGCCAGGGAGAGGTCCAGCTTTACCTTTTCCCAAACCTTTCAGACTTTGGATTGCTTCTCTCAAGCCTTCCTTTCAAAAACCTACACTTTCTAGTCAAACATTTCCTTTGACCCAGATCTGAATTTTGTCCTTCTTCTAAAAGTTTTTATTTGAGAAAAATATGTAATTTATAATGCAAAGGGAATTTACATCAACCTCAGATAAGGCTACATTATTACCGTTTAAAATAGTGTGCTTGCATGATTGCCATTTCTAAAGTTCTAAGTATATTTTGGTTTTAATCTGAAAGAATTAAGATTAAGTATTAAGAAAAAAAATCCATGCTGAAGCATTTCCTGGATAGAAACTATCTTCTAAGTGCAGGGAAGACATGTAGCAAGTTCAATGCGTTAATGAATGCATGGAACTAAGTTCCTATAAAGCGTTTTCAAAAGTCTGTGATGTGTCAGAAAGCAAACTGCCGCTTGTTAAGATTAAAGAGCTTGTGAAAGAAACAAAACCTTTCCATGTAATGCAGCAGAGGGTAGAGCTTACACACAGAATCTAGAATTTATAAATACTGACTGGCTTAATTGATAACATTATGCAAAGATATGACCTTGGCGCATTTTGCTAACCACGTAGTTAGACACCACCGAGTTATTTCCAATTCACAGCAACCCTGGGCACAACAGAGCGAACTCCGCCCAGTCCCGCACCATCCTCACGATTGTTCTGGGAGGGCCCTTTCTTGCAACCACTGTGCCCATCCACTTTGTCAAGGGCTTTCCTCTTTTTTGCTCCCTCTCTACTTCTACCAAGCATATTGCCCTTCTCCAGGGACTGGTCTCTGCTGACAACATGTCCAAAGTACAGGAGATGAAGTCTTGTCATCTTTGCCTCTCAGGAACATTCTGGCTATACCTCTTTGCTAACTATAGGGTTGGATCTTATCCCTTAACCTATGGATGAATGCTCTTCCTGTGAACATGCTGTGAAAGGAAGGGGAAGGGTAGGAGAATGTTTGGGTGACTGATGGATCTCCGAGGTGTCCTGACTCAGAACAAGTAGTAAACAGAAAGGAAAACAAAAAGGAATCTGGGCTGTCTTTGGCAGAAGCTTTTCTTCATGCCAACTAACAAATTAATTTGACCTCTTTTGCAAAGGTGCCTTTATTTGTTTTGACAGGCTTAGTTTCCTATATTAATGAGCATATAAAACTGACAATGTGGTCGCCACGGCTGGAGCCCCGGTCTTCCGCAAGCAGGCTCTGGTGGTCTTCATGAGATGGTTGGTGAATTCCTGGTAGGGAGACTTGGTGCCAGTCTCTTTCCAGAGGTTGGGGGACAGATAGCTGTAGGACTAGGAGATAGCATCAAAGGTTGCCTTGGTGAAAATGCCCAGCATGGCTCTGCAGGCCTCTGCTGAGGTGTGGCAGTCATTGATCCCCTCCCTCATCAGTAGCTTCTTGGGCACTGAGGCTGAGGTGATGCCAGTGGCCCTGGGGGCAGGGATGAGAGGCACTGGCACCTTCGCAGACCCAGGAGGAACAACTGTTCCTGTCCCTGACACCAGCTGTCTAATAGTTGCATATACTGAAACACTGAAAAGTATTAGAAATTCAAAAGGGTCATCTCCAATGACATAACCCATCTGAAAAAACCTCAATATGAACAAACCAAAAGCAAAATAGAACAAAAAATAAAGAAACCATTGAAAACCAGATCAGGCCTAATGTTCACCAGAGTGGGGAACAACTGACAAGGTTTTAACCATTCAAGTCAGGTTTATCCTTTTGATTTTCTATAGTCATCTCTCCAATGCACTCTGTGTAGTAACCACTTTCCTCCCCCTACCTCCACTGTGGATAGAGGGAAGTCACCTGAGGTTTATTTTCTATGTAAATTTAACAAATGAATCTTGGACTCCCACTGTCATCCATAGCCTTCTGCACACTGGATTCTGACAGTTAAGACTGATACTTTTCCCTCCTTTGCTTTTGGATAATATGATTTACAATCTTTTGGTGACTGAAATTGGTGTGCTCCTTCCATGTGGATTTAGGTGACATCTCACTTATATGCTTGTTTGAAAATAAGCCTTTAAGACCCAGATGCGATTTTATTTGATAGCCAGGCACCACAGAATTTGTTCACCACATTTTGCCATAGAAACCTGGATTCCCTTCCTGAAGTCAGTGCCAAGCAGAGTCATGATATAAGAGCTAATTGTTCTTAAGTTGGAGCTAG
Organism: Nesogale talazaci; assembly: GCA_004026705.1. NCBI lineage: Eukaryota > Metazoa > Chordata > Mammalia > Afrosoricida > Tenrecidae > Nesogale > Nesogale talazaci. The sequence goes on along the minus strand of PVJH01020730.1, from coordinate 27,165 downwards.
CACTTAGTCTACTTATTGGGCTACCAACTGCAAGGTCAGCCCGTTCAAATCACCCCCTACATTGCAGGGGAAAGACAAGGCTTGGCTCAAGATGCCCCAGGGGCAGTTCTAACCTGTCCTGTAGGATTGATATAAGTCAGAACTGACTTGCTGAAAGTGAATTTTGAATTTTGGCCGCTAATTGAAAGGTCTATGATTCGAAGTTCTCAGCCACTCCAAGAAAGCAAAATGAAGATGTTTGCTCGGATGAAGCTTATATTCTTAGAGTCCCTGAATAGTGTTGCTATGGGTTACAGTTTGCTTGAGAGCCATGGGTTTGAATGTAGTTTTGCAATTCATTAGCTAGAGACTCAGTTTCATTTCCAACACTATATGGATAGAAAAGACTAAACGGTGTGATTTTAACATGAATTCCTTTTCCTTCCTTCGTTAGGTACACTACGAATGCACTCACTCACTGTCTTCGAGTCATTGCTGACGCATCGTGAGCCCCTCTGGGTTTCCAAGACTGCAACTGTTCACCCAAGAAGAAAGTCAGTTTCTCCCTTTCCAAACTGCTGGTAGTTTTGAAAAGTACACCATGCAGATCTCAGCCCAATAGAGCACAGTAGCTGAGAGAAAATGTACAGGAGAGAGAACATCAACATCTGCCCACCAGCTATCATCATAAGTTACCGTAACTGCCTGTCTACACATCTCTGTGTGTGTGTTTGTATTTGTGGTCACATCTAGTTAATTCCTCTAAAACTTGAAGCAATTGTATAATCAATGTGATTTCTTAAACACTTAAGGCAGGTAGAGTTAATAAGATTTCTGAGCAGGAAAATGGAATTAATTCTGTGTTGCCTTCTCTTAGTATATTAATAAATCTTGTCCATTTGGAAATTTAAAAAATGTTATTTGAGGGAGTCAAAATAGCAGAAAAGAGGCAGTCGAGAGACTCGATGACTTTCTGCTTGCTTCCATTGAGAAGACCCTGGTGTGACCTGGAAAAGCTGGCCATGCAGGCAGAGCAATATGACGAAATGGTGGAACTCATGAAGAAAGTAGCAGGGATGAATGACGAGTTAACAGTTGAAGAAAGAAACTTCCTATTGATTTCATAGAGAAATGGGATTGGAGCTAGAGAAGTCTCCTGGAGAATAATCAGCAGCACTGAACAGAAAGAAGAAAACTAGGGAGAAAAAGGGAAACTAAAAATGATTTGGGAATATCGGCAAATGCTTGAGATTGAAATAAAAGTTATTCTGTTGTGACATCCTGGATGTACTGGATGAACTTTATTCTCACAGCTAACACTGGTGAGTCCAGGATTTTCTATTATAAACAGAAAAGCGACTCCCACAGGTGTCTGGCTGAATTTGTCACAGGGAATGACAAGAAGGAGGCTCCAGAGAACAGCCTTATAACCCTGCTAGTGGTATTTAAATGACGGAACTTCCAGCAATGTGCATCCAGTGCATTTGCTTTAAGTTTTTCTGGAATCTATTATGAAATTCTTCATTCCCCCCATGCCTGCAGGTTGGCAAAAGCAGCTTTTGATAATGCAATTGCAGAACTGGATCCTCTGAATGAAGAAAACTATAGGATTTCTCTCCTGTCAAGCAGTCGTTACATGATATTTTGGCACATGGACTTCAGGTATGCCAGGTGATGGTGAGGAGCACAATAAAGACGTGCTGAAGTATGTGGAAGATGAAAATCAGTGAATGATAAAAATTAATGAGAATTCATCTCAGACTACCTCCACTCCCCACTCCACCCCTTGGAAATCTCTCTCTCCACTATCACTGAAAACCACCAAATTTACTTTTACAATTGCTTTCAGAGTTTCAATCCCTGCCCCCCCTTTTTTTTAATGAAACAGTTTTCAAAAGTTGCTAAAAACAAGAGTGAATTTGTGTGTTTTTCCTAGTCCCAGCCTTTTGGTTCTTTAAGATGCTAACAGGACTGCATAGAGACTTTTCACCATTTTTGTGCCAGTATGTGCCTGGCCTGTGAACCATATCACCATCAGAAAAGGAAATTACACTAGAAAGTTGTTATACTTCTGAGGGACGTGAGAGGTGCATCTAAGAGAGAGGGGTTAATGACACAAGAGGGTCATATGTGGTAACATTTTTTTTTCCATTTTCTAACTGTCTAAGTAGAATTTTATACCAATGTTTAAAATTAATTGGGTGTTAGTTTGATGTGGTTAGAGGTTGTTTTGGGGGAGCTTATTGCAATGATTTTGCTGTGATATGTGTTTCCAACTCTGGTGAGATGTTGCTGAAAACTTGGGGTGGAAACAGCTCACTGATCTGTGGCTCCTCATGCTTATCGACACTGACTCTCCCTCAGAACAGGCCAGCACTGAGGGTCAGATGAGTCCGGGTAGACTAGAAAAACAAAATTCATAAACGTGCATATGGATACAAGACAGAGGTCTATATCCAAGAGCAATTGAACATTGAGAAAAACATCCAACCCAGTTCAGTACAAGGTCACAAGTCTGTTGTTAGCCCATATACCTGATACCAATGTATAAGTCCTCTTCAGAACCACGAAGCACATGGAGTGATGCCAAATGCATAATGACCACAAGCCAGTGGGTAGAAAGTCTTTGAATCCAGTGGGGTTGTAAGCATCTCAGTGCTGGCAGGACTCTCCACAAGACTTCTCTAGGTCCAGATTTCTGGCTGCATCAGGGTAGGATCACATGACTTCTCAGGGATGACTTGCAGGGAGCTAGCCTTGTCAGTCGAATGTTTCCAAGGGAGTGAAAGAGAGTCTCCTGCTTAGAAGTTGGAGGTACCAGATTTCCCAGAATTCTCAGAAGAGAAGGCCACACCCATACAGAGGTCTCATTGGTTATTTTCATATTGACAGGCTAGACTCCACCCCTACACTCTTAATTCTCAAATTGCCACCAGGTTAGATGATTGCTACCAGGGTGGTATGGAAGGGTTGGCATTTGTGTTCTGTTCTTGGTTTTTCCTTATTATCACCCTCTCTGCTCCCCCCACCCCTTTTTTCTTCGATTGCTCCACCTCTTTCTTTCCATATGTACAACTTGAAGCCAATTTATAATACTAGATATCTTATCTGATTAGAGCCAGGAATATTGAATCTATATTGCTTTTGCTGAAAGACAGCATGGATTTAATATTAAATTTAAATAAAACCAACCTAAATTAAAAATGACAAAAATAACAGAATATATACTATTGAAGAGTAAATATTACTTAAAGCAAAGATTAAGAATTTAAATGGATTAGGTTTGTTGCTTGCTAATTAAAAAAACTAGTCTCATGAAGGTGTAATTTACAGATTAGGAAATCTACTTTTTTTTAAATTGGATATGTCAGTGATTTGGGGTAAATGGAAAAGGTTTTGCAAACATCATTACAATCTAGTTTGTAGTGATCTCACACCCACAATAAACCTTTCCATAAAAGCGAATATGTAGATGGAAATCTAGAAAGCTAAACAAACAACCAGGAGTATTTTGCATCTGGCTTGTTTTATTTATTGATTTCGGGATTCATCCTTGTGCTAGCAGGTGTCATAATTTTATTCCCCTTTAATAACAAATATTTCATTGTTGAAATATTGCTTATCATTCACATTCATTTGTGATGCTCTATCTTTTTGATATTATGAATAAAGCTGCTCTGAACATTTGCATACAGAATTTTGTGTGAACATATATTTTCACAGATATCTAAGTGTGGAGTTGCTGCACCACATGCAAATTTATGTTTAAGTTTGAGATACTACCAAATCATTTCCCCCAAATAACATGCCATTGACATCCTCACTGGCAATATAGAGAGAGGCTTCCGGCTTCTCTGCACCCTCTCCAGTGCTTGTAGCTATCTCCATTTTTGTTTATGGCCATTACACTGCTGGTAGGTGTAATGAGTTCTCTCATGACCATTTCCTGAAGACTAATGATGCTGAACATCTTTTCATGTACTTATTAGTCATTCTTATATATTCTTTGGTGAAATGTCTTAATAGTTCACCTATTTTTAATTGAATTGTTTGTGTGATTGAGTCTTAAAGATTATTTTTGTATTCAAGATACAAGTCCTTTCTTATATATGCCATTGAAAAGGTTTTCCGGGTCTATGGCTTGTCTTTTCATTTCATGAATGGTAGATTTTTAAGGGCAGACCATGTTAAATTCGAGGAGGCCAGGTTCCCCAAGGCCAGCAGTTTGCAATCCACCCACTCCTCTTCCGAAGAAAGACAAGGCGTTCTATGGTTTGATCGCGCCCGATCTCACACCCCCGCGGTTTCCTCGGTTTGATTTAGCCCAGCAGGGGTTGCTATGAGTTGGAATTGACTGGCAGCAGCGGGTTGCTTCTGTCTTTTTTCATTTTCTGCCACTCTCGAAGTCACAGCAATTTTCTTGTTTATTTATTTTTTTTAACATTGACTTTCGCAAGAAAAAAAAAATTAACTTTCGCATTTAGGTCTGGCTCCCCAGTGGAGCACTGGTTGCAGATTGAGTTGCTGACTGCGAGTCAGCAGTTTGAAAGGCAAGCCCCTGGGTGGGAGGCTGATGGGGCGGGCCTTTCTACTCTGGTAAGGTACAAAGTCTCAGAAACCCGCAACGCTGGTTCTACCCTGCCCCTGAGGGTCACTATCAGTTGGGCCCGGCTTGATGGCAGTCAGTTAGGGGAATTTGGGTCTATAATCCATCTTGAATTTGGTTTGCCGTGTATTCTGTTAGTATTGAAGTTAATTTAGAAGTGATTGAGTGTCTTAGCTATTTGCCATTTTTTTTTTATTGTAAGAAGCAGGAACTCAACATTGGCAGTTAATGTAAAAACGTATTTCCTGAATGAAGACAGAAAATTGGTAGAAGTTAATTTTAAGAAGCATAGCAGGTTTTCATGCTTTCCTTTCTTCCTCAACTTTAGATGAACTCAGATCTGCAATATGTAGCCAATCCTATCACTCATAAGCCTTAATTCATTTTTAATTTTTTGGTGTGTGTTTGTGTGCACTACACTAAAGGAAGCTAGAAATTTTCCTATGTATTCCTTAAAAGTCAGCACATTCTTACAGAGAAACACATAACACAAAGAAGAATCTGAAGGATATGTGGATAAAGTGATAATAAAACTTTTTTTTTTTTTTTTGGTAAGAGATATCTAATAGAAAAGAATTTATATGGCCTGCGGGCTTGGCGGTTCAAATCCAGTGGGGGCTCTCAAGGAGCAGCACTGGGTAGCGCCCACCACCACCAGAGGCAGTGATGTACCCCCTCCAAAAAAGTAATAAAAAAAGAAAAAAAAGAAAAGAATTTATTAAGAATTTCTTAATGAAAAAGTTTTCTGATGCTTCACTGACTTTCCATGAAGGATTTCATTACTGATGCTTTCAATAAAGGCTAATTTAATTTCATTAAAAGATTGAAAGCAAAAATGAAACAAGAATCTTAGGGTAGAAATTCAGTAAAGGCAATGGGCTGTGGAGCCACACTTCTTTTTTTATTTTTTCCAATGATTTTATTGGGGGCTCTTACAGCTCCGACAACATTCAATGCATCAGTTGTATGAAGCATGTTTGCACACATAATACCATATTCATCTTGAAATTTTCCACTTGAGCCCTTGGTATAAGCTCCTCCTCTCCCCCCCCCCTTTTAATGAATCCTTTTATTGGGGGCTCATACAACTCCTATCACGATCCATACATACATCAATTGTCTGAAGGCCACATTTGCACACTTGTTGCCTTCATTGCTCTCGAAACATCCTCCCTTCACTTAGGCCCCCAGTATCAGCTCCCCATATTTATCTTCCTTCCCCATATTTTGCCCCCATGAACCCTTAGTAATTTACAAACTGTTGTTATTTTTTCATACTGTACACTGTCTAATGTCTCCCTTCACTCACTTCCCTGTTGTACGCACCCCAGAGAGTAGGCTACATGTGAATCCCTGAAATTGGTTCTCCCTTTCTATTCCCCCATACCTCCACCCTCCTGGTATCACCACTCCCACCACTAGTCCTGAGGGATCATCCATCCCAAATTCCCCATGTTTTCAACTTCACTGTACATCCCTTGGTCTAGCTGGATTTGTGTGGCAGAACTGGGATCATGATAGTGGGTGGGAAGAAGCATTTAGTCTTTCCACTGCATCTTACAGAAAATGTTTCCCTTCTAAGGAGGAAGCCCAGTGATAAGGGGGGCTCTGCATTGAGTCCTTCGTTGCAAGGTCAGCAGTTTGAACTTCCCAACCCTCTGGGAACACAGTGATGGGAGTGTGGCTTTCAGTCCTGAAAGCTGCAGGCGTAATTCTGTTAGGTGCTTTAGAGTCACTGTAAAGTCCCACATTGACTTGATGGCAGTCACACTCCGGGGCTTGCCTACTTTCCCAGTCTTCCATTTAAGGTCCCTCTGCTCCTTAGCAGTTTGCGTAGGAAGTAAGTTGTTTCCATAATGAATTATTCATTCAAAGGGAGACATGTTAAGTAGAAGAAAACACAAGTGCACTAAAGGAAATGAAAATCAAATAAGGATAGATAAAAAAGAAACTCATCGATATGATGCTAGCCACAGAGAAGGCTGGGGGTTTTGAACTTCACATCTTGAGAACCACAGCCCAACAAGTAAGCACTGCACCACCGGAGGCCCTAAAAGGCATCAAACCCTGAAATTCAAATTTGTTGCCATTGAATCAAAGCTGACTCGTAGCAACTCCCTGTGGGTTTCTGAGCTTATAACTGGAAGAAGCTCAGGGTTTCTCTCGTCGGTGGCTGGTGGCTTCCAACTAGAGACCCAGCAGTTAGCAACTCAATACACCAGGGTCAGGCAGCTTCTTTAAGTTGTGACAGGGAAAATTTTTCCTTGCTTGTATATTATAAAATTATTTATTTGTTTGTCTAAAGTTAGGGAATGGTGTTCTATTGTATACCATTTGGATATCAATTGAAATTTTATTTGTCCTTCTGTTAATTTTTTTTATTATAGTTCTTTAGAAAAAACGAAATTCAGAGTAAAATATAGAAGCATGTTTAAAATTACAGGATTACTGAATCGATTTGATGGTGTTAAAATTAATTACTATTACTACTCTGCAGTCTTTTTTTGGGGGGGCATCACTGCCCTCTGGTGGGAGTGGGAGACCCAGCCTTGCTCCTGGAGAGCTGCTGTTGGATTTGAATCATCACGCCAGTGGGCCGCAGTCCCGCACTCAACCACTACGCCACCGGGACTCAGCCTCTCTGCAGTCTTTTAGAATAAGAATGATACAATTATTTAGGGTTTTTCTTAATTTGGAGGTATTGATGGAAGTAAACAGATACCTGTATCTTTTTGCTCACCACACTGAAAGAAAAGTCAGATATGACACTTATGTCTCTGAGAATTAATTGTTGCATGTGTTCACCGGGCAGTTGGTTCAAAGCTGTTCCTTGAGACGACAATCATCCACCAGGTCTGCCATAGCCACTTCTCAGCAGGTTCCTATTATCTTACTACTCCTTCTTCTCTTCTTTCTTTCCTTCTCTTTCATTCTTTTAAAAGTTGTACCAAATGATGTATGTGGTATGATGTGTATTTTTTCCTCTGCTTGTGTTTCCTTGTTTCCATGTATCATGAAACATTAGATTAACATTGGATACTGTTTCAATCGAGTGTGTAAACAAGACCTTTCTTGCTTGATTTTTATTAAGGAATCAATAGTATAGATAACAGATATCATGTTAAGTGTGAACTACAGTCAGAAATTATAAAAGTAATACTCAGGACTCTTAGGTCCCTTGGCTAGATCTAGGATATAGAAAGTGGTCACAAGAGTATAGAGAAGCTTTCGAGAAAATTTTTCTGGTAAGAACTATTAATTTGCTGTGAATTCCAAGCTACACACCAGACCCCAAAGGAGATAAGATTGAGAGAAGGAGGCTACTTGAATCAGACCTAGTAAAACTAATATGGTTTATGCAAGAGGATGGAGATTTTTACCCCAAACTTTAATTAAGTTGAGAGATTGTCCATGTATTTTGTGGATTAGAAGTAGATCCCACATCACAGAGCAAGACAGAAGAGAGAGATTTTAGATCCTACCCCAAAGAGAAATTGAGGGAATCCAAGGATTAGAGTCCTGTAGTGCAAAAAACCAGCCAGTAAAGGACCATAATGCATTACTCATGCTGTGGAATTGAACCCAAAAGAGCCTATCATGGACTCAAGAAAGCTCAGGGAGGAGAAGCAATCAGCTTGAAACATTTTAAAACATCAGAGAGTGCCAAGTTGAGAAAATCCCCTCCTAACACTCACCTATTCTTTTATCTTTTTTTTTCATTTTATTTTATTTTTTTTCAATCATTTTATATTAGGGGCTCATACATCGTTTTTCACAATATATAAATAAGCAAAATCGTTCTTTTATCTTTCTTATGTCACCTTTGGTTGGGTTGGAACTGCAGTTAGTATGCTAGGGGAAAGATTAGCATAAAGATTCATATAGGCAAGCCACAATTTATGAACATTAGATTGATGGGCAAGTCTTACTTGCCCTTTCATGTTATGTAAATGTGCCCTCACTTCGATACAATTGAATCAACCCATATTTGCAAATATTTCTCATCACAATCACTTTCATTTGCTGTGCATCTGCCTTTTCTTGCAATAGTTCTTGCACTAGAATAATGCCATCTAACTGCATGAACCTATTCCATTTTATCTATAAACCCTTAAAGACACAAGGAAAGATCTTATTTGGGACCTATCTTTATATGGAATACTGAGTAGTCATTAACATTTTATAAATGCCTAGGATAAAAGAAGCCTCAGTGTTCTAGTGGGTTCTGTGTTGGGTTGCTCACCACGAGGCCACCACCCACCCACTCCTCTGAAGGAGAAAGATGACTGTGCTCCGGTCGAGATTGACCACCTCAGAAGCCCAGGGGGGCCCTCTTACCCTGTACTGTAGGGTCACTGTCAGTCAGCACAGGTTCCATGGCTGTGAGTTTGGCTTCTGAGTTTTGAGTACAATAAATTTGAATGCAGAGGTAAAATGCCAAATGTACAATATGACCTCAGTGAGATGAGAATAATATATATGGGAACAAGATAGAGAGGAAATTACTGAATGATAACAGTGTATCTGACGTAGAAAAATTGGCTCATAGAATAGAATTCGGACAAGAAGGAAACTGAAGATATGTGAATAGAGAGGAAGAGAGGAAAGATAATAATAGATTTTTTTCTTCAATGAGGTCAAGGAAATTTGCAGTCAGAGTCTCAGAGAATGTGCCCTGAAAAGACAGATTTTTGGGGTCACAAACCAGAGTTGAGATGGAGATTGTTTTGATGTTTGATTAGTGATTAAGGGACAATCTGATGAAAAAGTGGCCAATGCCTTGGCTTCCCCCTGAAAGGCAGTGATTTGACACCACAAGATGCTCTGAGAGAGAAAAGTGTGACAGTCTACTTCCATAAAAATATACAGCCTTCTTGTATATTCTGGGGCACTTCTGCCAGAGATAAAGTGTCACTATCACTTAAAACTGATCAGATAGAGATTGGCTTCCTTTTTTCCCATGACTGTAAGGATACATATTCTGCGCCAAGTGAGAATTTCAGTTCCCAATAATTTATTAGCGTAAATTTCCCTGGGAAAATTAATTTGTCTTTTAATTACTTGCTTCATGTCCTCTATGGATCATCCTTTCTGCATCCCTAAATGCAACATTATTAGAGAGGAAAGTCAGCAAAGTGGCTGAGAGATCAAATAAAATGAGACTAAAGAATAGCTCATAAGATTTAGCAATGACAGAGGTGGGGATATCCTTGAGGACGCATCCAGTGAAGTGGTGGGGATAGAACACATTTTGTGGAGAAAACAGAGTATTGTAATCACTTTGAGGAAGGTGTTTTCCTGTGAAACCAAACCAAACAAACTGCCATTAAGTCTATGTCTACACAGAGAGACCCTTTAGGAGAGGGTAGATTTCTCCTTAGGGTTTCTGAAGCTATAATCTTTATGGGATCATAAAGCTTCATCTTCTTTCTGGGAGTAGGTGGTGGGCTTGAGCCACCAACCTTTTGCTTAGCAGTCCAATGCTTAGGCCACAGTGTTACCAGGATTCCTTTTCCTATAAATAAAGAGTAGACAAGTGTTTCAATAACTAGAGGAAACAGAAGAGATGTTAAGAATGACATTTTATTTTTGAAAGGTATGTGAGTTATATGTATACATATATATTTTTGGAGGGGTCCTCTATATTTTATGTATAAGCCTATTTGAAGAGCAATTTAAGCTTCACACCTATCCTGTTGCATATATTAGAACACTACTCAGAGAGGATAGGTGCAACCTTCCAGTAAGTAATTAAATGGACTTTATTCTATCTTCTCTTTTTTCTTAATATTCTTCTAATTTTCAAAAAAGACAGTGATGATGACAACATATGTACAAATAAGTTTGATACAATTGAAGTATGGATTGTTATAAGAGCTGTAAGAACCAGCAATAAAATGATCTTTAAGTAAAAAAAAATAAGATAAAAAATAAAACTATCTCCACTCCCCAAAAGAAAAAGAGAATGGCAAAAGCCACCAGGAAGCCAAGACTCTTTCCTCATACCAGTGGCATGGCTCTTGTACCATGGTCATGATATGATCTCAGGAACATATAAGTACTATTTCTAACTACCACTAGAAGTCTTGTTGGAAATGTTATTAGGAATAGCTTTGAGAAAAATGGGAACCCCATAACAGTTAATTGTATTCATATAGTACCCATAGATTGAAGTTGGAGGAGGCGGTCATTTGAACCCAACAATGGAATACTGAGCAGTTTAAAATCAGGAGTGGTGTAACATTTAAATATAGTTTATCAATCTGTATGCTGTTTTAATAACTTGAGAATCTGGACTATATGTAGCAGAATGTAATATCCGATTGCAGGAAGACTCATCAACTTGTGATATGCAGATAACACAACCTTGTCTGCTAAAACTGAAGAGGACTTGAAATATTTGTTGATGAAAAGCTTCAGCCTTCAGTGTGGATTGGAATTCAATAAAAAGAAAACAAAAATCATCACAACTGAACCAACAGACAATAAGTTAACAAGGAAGGATATATTGATGTCATCAAAGATCCCATTTTACTTAGATCCACAATCAACACCTAAGAAAGGATCAGGCAGGAAGTCAAATGACATAGCAATGTGCGCATCTGCTGCAAAATGATCACTCTCCCATCTTAATGTGTAAAGCTGTCACTTGGAAGACAGAGGGGTGTCTGCCACAAGCTATTGCTTTTTAATTGCTTCATGTGGTGATTGAAAGTTGGACTTTTCATGGTTATGATTATAGTGTCAATGGTTGTATAATTTTGGAAAGAGCTTCTGAAATCAACAATGGATTATAGTTTGGTCAACTTTTTTTGTTGTTGTTGCTATTGTTGTCTACTTTCTGGCTTGGCTCTTTAGTGAAGCAATTGAAAGAAAAGGAAGGAGGAAGAAATAGAAAGTGATGAATAGCAGATGGAAAATGCTTTTATGAACAATTTATATACCTTAGAGTAAGTCAAAGTGTGTTACCATAAAATCATAAAAACCTCTGGGGAATAAAATTATTAAAATGTGAAGCCATAGTTTCTTGACATTTCCTTCACCTCGGTCTATATACTTCTGAATTCCCTGTAGAGTTCTATGCTGTTTTATTTATACCATGTAAAAGTGGAAATTCATGCATCCGTGAGGGAATCAAATTGTGTTCCTTTTACATTTTCTTTGAGTTTTTGGAACAAAAAAGAGGTCTGAAGGGATAAGAGCACAGCTACAGCATAACGAGGTCTTGTTGAACAGCTCTTGCTACCTTTGAAAAATGGGTACTGATGTCAAGATGGGAAAAAATAATCCCTCAGTACGATTTTCCTGGTCTTTCCTGTATGACTTTCAGTTTACTTAAAACTTTCTTCATAATCAGTCCTTATGATTGTCCTGTGCCCTTTGAGACTATATATCAAGCTAACCCTTATTGGAATCCTCCACGGTAGTTGCCAAATCTTCTGAGATAACTATTTCTCTATCTTGAATTTTACTAAGCCCTTCAGAATATATTATCTGATAAAGGACGTGTGTGTGTGTGTGTGTGTGTGTTTACAGGCACACTACTGAGATTAAGAGAATCGTATTACTGGAAAACCACATATATATAGCAATAAGCAGGATTTGTTTGGGATAATGTCATCCCCTGGTGGCATACTGGTTAGTTTTGGGGTGCTAACCACTAGCCACTCCTTGTAAGAGAGATCAGACTTTCTACTCCTGCAAAAAGTTACAGTCTCAGAAACCCACAGAGGAGCTCTACCTTGTCCTAGAGGATCACTATAAGTCAGTTTCAACTTTATGACAATACTTTTGATTCTTAACGTTAGGTATGCACTGGAATCCTAATAGCAAACTTTTTTACTTACCCTCATAAAGAGGCTGTGCTAAATGTGCCTTTAAGAGCACCAATCAAAATTATCGAAGTTTTCAAAAATCCGGTAATGCTTCTCAATTTATAGTACTTATTTCAATATAAAGCCTGCTACATCACAACAGTCTGATCATGACAGGGGCAGTGCTGGACCAGGCGGTGTTTCCTTCTCTTGTGTAGGGGGTTATGAACTGCGATCGACTGATCAGCAACTAATAACAGAAATTATGAGAGTTTATGCAATAAAGCATAACAAAGTTAGCCTATTTGTGTACAGTTGCATTTTCTGAGTCACACCTGTGGCCTACTAAATTTATATTGCATTCTAGGCAGTAAAATCCTAGAACAAATTAAGAATGAGAGAAACCCTCTTATAGTTGATTTCCATTCAATATAACCTGAAGGTAAGGCTAAATCTCACCTCATTACCTATTTAAAACCATTGCCTTGACAGAACTTCAGACATAGCAATGATTAAAAATAAGTTTGTGGTAAGATGCTCCCAGAATATGAAGTATAAGACTATTAAAAAGGGAATACATAATGGATGACATTCATCACTTGAGGAAGTCCTTTAAGAAAGGTATTTAAATGTATGCCTGTGATATTGAACCCACTGCCTGTAGATTCAAGGAGTGCATGAAGTGTGCATATAACCTAAAGCCTCAATCAATTGCACGCTACCCAACTCCAATAAATTGATATAAAGCATTCTGATTTTCTTTCATGCCCACCCACATCTATATAGGGATGTTTGGCTATCACAGCAGTGGTTAAACAAGCAGTGGAGCCTGTTTACCTGCTTCTACAATTGTCAGCTAGAAGTTTCTAGATTTAGATACAAAATCTTTATCAGGGAGATAGGTGAAAGACTCATCAACATAAAATTTTACTAAAGAATTCCATAAATATTTATGGAGCACTTACTTTATGTCTGGACCGCTCTGGCATTCTGAAGGTCAAAGACTTAAAAAGTCTCCCAGTGCTACTCAGCCCAAAGGGGTGACATTGGTCAGAACTGACTCAGTGGCAACCAAGAACAACTACTGGTACACCTACATTACTCAACTAAACAAAAAGTATAGCCTCTGCTCTTGTGGAACTTCAAAAATGTTCTTATGCCAGGAAAGAGGTTCATATGCCAGTACTGAGGGGCCGGTCCCAATTCCAACTATGAGAACAACCCCCTCTTCCCCCAGGTGAATTTATTTCAAAGGACAGCACTGACGCTACAGCTGTAGGGAGAGGGACATGTCTGATCAGAGCATGTGGAAGCAAATGAAGGGGGGAAGAAGAGAGAGTGGAGCACATCCCGGCTCACCACACCTTGAGGATGATATCCTCACACAGAGCAGCCAATACACAGAGAGGATCATATGGCTGGCCCTACTACAAGACAAGACATCCCTCAAGGATTCCTAGCCCTATGGGGACAATACTGGAGACACATTGGGAATTGTGCCCAATATGATCCCCCCACATTTAGGCAAAACACTAATAGGAGTACAATAGAACAGCAAGGGGAACAGAGCAATGAGTCCCGAGGGAGTACCCAATATAGACTTTGGGGCCAGGACATGACATCCCATCCGACTCAACCAGAAAACTCTCCTGAAGGTCAACAAGCAGACTTTGAACTGCTTATAGGCTTTAAAAAAATAGTTTTTTGTTGCTGTTATTGTTGTTCTGTCTGCTTTTGTTGCTATGTTTTGCTCTGTATTGTTTTTATGCTTATCATTATCTCTGCAGGTCTATCTAGATAGGATAGGATTGATAAACAATCTGGAGGAGAAAACAACTCGGAACAATAGTTCGGGGGGCGGGGGGGAGGAGGAAGAAGTGGAGGTGGGGGAAATGTAATGGTGTAAACAATCCCAGGGACAAGGGAACAACAAGTGATCCAAAACTGATGGTGAGGAGGGTGTAAGTGGCCCAGTAGGGCTTGATCAATGGCAATGCAATCAAGAATAATTCTTGAAATCCAAATGAAGGCTGAGCATGATAATGGACAAGAGGAAAATAAAAGAAATTAGAGGAAAGACCTAGGAGGCAAAGGGCTTTTAAAAAGGTATAAATACAGGCATGTATATAAATATATTTATATGTGATGATGGGAAAATAGATTTATGTGCATATATTTATGGGTTTATTATGAAGGCAGCAGATGGACATTTGGTCTCCACTCAAGTACTCCTTCAATGTAAGAATACTTTTTTTTTCTATTAAACTGCATTCCATGATGCTCACCTTCCCGACATGATGGGTGAAAACAAAAGGGTGCATAAGCAGACGTGTTGAAGAAAGCTGATGGTGCTCAGCTATCAAAAAACAATAGCATCTGGGGTTTTAAAAACTTGGAGATAAATAAGCAGCCATCTAGCTCAGAAACAACAACACCCACATTGAAGAAGCACACCAGTCTGTGTGATCACAAGTTGTTGAAGGGATCAGATATCATGTATTAAAGAACAAAGAGACACATCATTGTGAATGAGAGGGAGTGCAGATTGGGGACCCAAAGTCCATCTTTAGGCAACTAACAAGCCCTTACAGAAGGATCTCCAGGAGGAGATGAGCCAGTCAGGGTGTAGAATAGCAAGGATGAAATATACAACCTTCCTCTAGTTCTTAAATGCTTCCTTGCCCCCACTATCATGATCTCAGTCCTACCTAACAAATCTAGCTATACGAGAGGATGTGCACTGGTATAGATAAGAACTGAAAACACAGGATAGATGATCCCTTCAGAACCAGTGGTGAAAGTGGAGAAACCGGGAGGGTGGAAGAAAGGTGGGTAGAAAGGGGGAAACGATTATAAGCATCTACATATAACCTCTTCCCTGGGGTATGGACAATGGGGAAGTGGGTGAAGGTAGGCATCAGGCAGGGTGAGATATGACAAAGTAGGAAGGGAGAAAATGAGAAACTGATACCAAGGGTTCAAGTAGAAAGCAAATGTTTTGAGAATGATGAGGGCAACAAATGTACAAATGTGCTTGACACAATGGATGGATGGATTGTGATGAGTTGAACGAGTACCCTAAAAATGATAAAAGAAAAAAAGCTTTTATGCAAAGTGGTTTTAAATCATTCAAAAAACCTTTTTAAATATAATACTTGATTGATTTGAATGTTGCAATTTGCTTAACACAGGTTCATCAGCTCAATTTGAATTGACATAATTTTTTTTGGTAAATAATTTTATTGGGATATAATCCAAATATAATACAATGTAATAGTTCAGTTATATCAAGGAGTGTTGTATAATTCTTGCCCCAATCAGGTTTAGAGCATTTAATTCTCTCTTGTATTCCTTATTAGATCCCCAGTTCCCCACAATCTCCCCAGCCACATCCCTATGCAACCATTAATCCAGTTACTGCCTCTAAGATTCACCCGTCCTAGATTTCATATTCTAAAAAACATACATGTGTTTGTGTTCTTTCTCATTTCTTTGAGGCATATGACCAATAATGGTATTGCTGAGTTGTATAGTATTTCCATTGGCAGTGATTTTTAGTATTGCCATATCATTTTTCCACAATGGCTGCATGTATCTACAAGCCCACTAGAAGTGTATATGAATTCCAATCTCTGTTCAAACTGTTCAGATTTTGTTGTTTTCTGTTTTTAAAATGGGATTATCACTGAAGATCACATGAAGCAGGCCATTTCATGGGAAGAGTTGGAGAAAATTAGGGTAAGTGAAGTTAAATAACCACAGAAGTACAAATATGAGTTCCCTGAGGTAAGTTCAGTTAGTACAAGAGGTGTAGAAGAAAAGCCACTTATCTTACACTGTACAGGTTGAGAAACAAGCAGTCAGGAGGAGGTGCAAGTTATCCCAACACAAAGAAGGGGAAGGGATGAGGGAGAGATATGGGAGGGAGACAGATGATGACATGGTGGAGGGCGGCAGAGAGCAGGGACTAACCCACCCCAGGGGAGAGTATCGTTTATATCTCCACAGAATTGGGAGTGTGCTTTCAGACCTCCCCACGATGCATCAAACCTTGAGGACAGCCAAACTGCATGAAATGATTTGTCCACTGGGCCAGGCCCTCAGACCCAAAACAGACCTCTTTCTAGATGTATGCCCTACAGAGGACAACACTAAACCTAAAAATCGGGGAGTTGGGGAGAGTGGCCAGCATGTCATGCCCACATGGAAGCAAACCAAGAAGAAAAAGGAGAACGAGAGTTTAGACCCCATATTAGCACACCAAACCTGGACTTTAAGGAATATAGAGGACTGTAGGGCTGACAACAACTCAAGAGATGCTGTCTCCTCACAGGAGCATACTGTGACAGAGGACAATACTGGGGACACATTGCGGGGACACAGTCTGACACCTCCTGCAGCGGGACAAACCAAGCAGGGAACATAGCAAGAACAGCAAAGGCAGCACAAAAAAAAAAGACAAAAATCCCTGAAGTGTTTCCAAAAAAGACTTCAGGCTAGGAGAGGAAGCTCCCAGAATTCTCCCAGGATCAGTGGGGAGACAGTCATATGGTTGGTGGACATAACTGGAATCATGGTGTTTTTTTCTTTTTTGAATCTTTTTTTTTTTTTGTTTGGACTCTGTTAGATTGTCTACTTATTTAAGATAGGCATAGAAATCAATTAGGTTGCCAAGGACTTGGGGGAAAGGAGTGGTAAACAAAAAACTTTCTAGACAGGGAACAACTAAGGAATTAATATCAACAACACCAAGGATGTAGAGATCCTGGTAGTGGTGGAGGTATAACCATCTAGCTGAGATGAATACCTAAAAAGCAGAAGTAAGATGAGCATAATAATGAAGTAGAAGGAAGATGAAAAGAAAAAGAAGAACAATCTAGAAAGCAAAGATATGGATAGGGGTATAAGCAAAGGTAAATATGTATGGTAATACATTAAATCATAAAAATAGAGGTATTGGCCCATGTGCACATATTTATGTGACAAAACACTGAAGTTGTGGATGAACTTCAGGCTGTTCATGTTCTCCTTCAATGCAAGAACACTTTGTTTTAACAACCTGTCATTCTAAGATGCTTGCCCTTGTGGGACAATTGCTGAAGTCAAGTGCATAAGCATATGTTATGAAGAAAGCAGAAGGTGCCTGGCTACCCAAAGACATAACATCTAGGGTATTAAAGGTTTGAAGTTAAATAAATGGCCATCTAGCTCAGAAGCAACAAGCTCACATGGAAGAAGCACATCAACCTGGGTGATCAGGAGATGATGCTGGGACTGCATAACAGACACCAGAAGACCACAACCAAACTAAACACTATATTGTTCAGAATGAGGGAGGTCAAAGTGAGACCCAGAGCCCTTCTGAAGACAACAGGAATTTCCCTCACAGAGGTGTCACAGGGAAAGGTGCAGTAAAGCACTGATGAAACACATAATACGCCTCTGGTTCCTTGAGATTTCCTCACCGCCTACTATCATGACCCTAATACTCCCTTTCACTGTGGGCTACACTGAAGCATGTGCACAGGTACAGATAAGACATTAAAAAGGCTCATGTCATAGGAAATCCAGGAACAGGAAGGAGATTAATGAGACCAAGAGGACCAGGGGAAGGTGGGGAGAGAAGGGAAGGAAAGGATAACCAATTGAGATGATTGACACGTAATCAACATCCCCCACCACCAGGGGGACAAACATGAACAATAGAAACCCTGGGGGAAAGGAGACAATGGCCGTTGTAAGATATGAAAAATAATAACACTCCATTATTTATTAAGTGGCCATGGGGGTGGGGAGGGGAGGAAAATAGAGGAGCTGACACAAAGGGTCAGTAGAAAGTAAATGTCTCAAAAATAATGATGGCAACATATTTACGAATGTACTTGACACAATTGAAGTATGGATTGTTGCAAGAACTGTAACAGTCCTCAATAAAATGTTTTTAAAAATAATAAATACAATGGGGCTATCATTGTGAATGTAAGATGATATGTCACCGTCGTTGGTTTGGTTCTCATTTTCCCTATGGCTAGTGAATGAGAGCATTTCCTTATGAGTTTGTTCACCATTTGAGTGTTATTCTTTGTGACTTTTTACTTTAAGTCCTTTGCCCACCTTTCAAGAGGGTTATTTTTTTTCTTACTCAGGCATTGCAGAATTCTCTAGATTTTAGTAATTATTCTTTTGTCTGTTATGTCATTGCTGAAGATTTCCCCCAATCTGTAGGTTCTCTTTTTTACACTTTTGATGAGGTCTTTTATATGTACATATATGTTCTATTTTTAAAAGGTCCCAGTCATCTACTTTGTCTTCCATTCTCTTTACATACTTTGCTTTTCTGGTAGTTCATTTTGATCCTGAAGGGGAACCTTAAATTTGTCCCAGTTTTTTCATGTTCATCCCAATTGCTTTGTGGTTTGCAATTAGGTCTCTGATACAGTTTGAGTTCATTTTTTTGTGTGTGCACAGGGTGAGGTATGGATCCTGTTTTATTCTTTTGAATATGGAGACCCAATTTTTCCAGCATCATATGTTGAAGAGGGCAACTCTTACCTTTTAATTTTTATTGACAAACAGTTATCTGTCTCTGGATGCTTCTATTTCTACGTTTTCTATCCTATTCCATTAGTCTATGTATCTATCATTATTCCAGTACCAGGCTATTTTGACTTCTGTGGCTCTGTAACAGATGTTGAGTTCTGGTAGTGCATTATCTCCTACTTTATTGATCTTTCTTGAGAAGCTCTCTACTTACTCTATCTTCTTCCCTCTTCATATGAGTTTGACAATTAGTTTTTCCATTCCTTTGAAGAATAATGTCAAGATTTGGATTAGTATAGTGTTGTATTTGTAGATTACTTAAGGCAACATTGGCATTTTCACAACATTGTCTTCTTATCCATGAACACAGGACATTTTTTCATTTGTATAACTTTCTTAGTTTCTTGTAATAATGTTCTGTAGTTATCTTTGTACAGATCTTTTTTTCTTTGGTTAGGGTTTATTCTAAGGTATTTCATCTTTGTGGCAACTGTGAATGATATTGTTTTCTTGATGTCTTTTTCATACCTTCCTTCAACAGTATATGGAAATCTGTCTTTCTGCTTGTTAATTGTGTATCCTGTTACATTATTAAATCCTTACTCTGTTTCCAATAGTCTTTTTTGTGAAGACATTGTTTTTTTTTAAATAAAATCATATCATTTGCAAATAGTGAGTGCTTCACTGCCCCCTCCAGTTGTATTCCTTTGATTTCTTTTCACTGTCTCATGATTCTAGCTAAGACTTACAACAGAATGTTGAATAAGAGTGGTGATAGAGAGTATCCTTGTGTAGTTCCTGTTTCAAGGGAAATGTTTTCACCTTTCCTTTATTGAGTGTGATATTGGTAGTTGTGTTTTGCTGTATGACCTTTATTTTTTTTTTATTTTGGCATCACTGCCCTATGGTGGGAGTGGGAGACCCAGCCTTGCTCCTGTAGAACTGTTGCTGGATTTGAACCACCAAGTTGTGGGCCTCAGTCCCACACTCAACCACTATGCCACCGGGGCTCAGCCATGGTATGACCTTTCTTATGTTGAGGAATTTTCTTTCTGTTCCTATCATGTGTTTTTATTAGGAATGGGTGTTGTATATTGTCAAGTGCTTATGCTGTATTGAATGATATGATAATGTGGTTCTTACTCTTTATCTTCTTTATGTGCTGGATTTTGTTAATTGTTTTTGCAGATGTCAAACCATTCATCCATCCCTGATAATGAATCCCATTTGATCTTGAAGAATTTTTTTTTTTGATATGTTGAGAATTTGTTGTACCTATATTCATGAGGGATATTGGTCTGTTGTTTTCTTTCTTTGTCTGGTTTTGGAATTAGGGTTAGGCTTGCTTGATTGAATGAGTTTGGGAATCTGCATCCATTTCTGTATTCTGGAATAATCTGTGTACAGTTGGTTACAGTTCTTCCCAGAATACTTGGTAGAATTTTCCTGTGAAGTAATTTGGCCATGAGATTTTCTTGGTCAGAATTTCTGCATGATCTTATTAATTCCTGCTTTTGTTTTTGATCTGTTCAAGTTTTCTATATCCCTTTGTGTTAATTTGGGTTGAGGTTGTATTTTCCCATGTGTTCTAGATTATCAAATAGATTGGAGTAAAGTTCTTCATAGTACTGCTATTATTTTTGTTTTTACCCTTGGATCTTTTGTGATGTCACCCCTTTCTCAGCTAATTTTAGATATTTTCATCTTCTCTTTCTTTTTCTTTGTTAAATTTGCAAGTGGTATGTTAATTTTTTGATTTATTTAAAGAACAAACTTGTCTTGTTGATTTTTCCATTTTTTTGTTTTCCAGTTCATTTATTTCTGCTCTAATTTGCATAATTTCTTTCCTTTTGTTGCTGTAGAGTTTATGCTATTGTCCTTATTCTATCTGTAGGAGGTGCTACATTAAAGTGTTGAGAATAGTTTTCTCCTCTCTTTTTATTTAGTCAATGATTGCTTTAAATTGGAGGACATAACTTAAATAACGTAATTTTATGAAAAATATATGTTTTATTTCTCCATTTATAAAATTCAAGCCAAGTTTTATTCAAAGCATCTTTTAAAAATAATTGACTTATAGTAGAAGATTATTTGTGTTTGAAAAGCTTTACTTTTTCTTTAATAATCCATCACAATATTTACCTATGTCTTCTAGATTATCAATTTTATTGGAGTAAAGTCATTCAAAGTAACGTTAATTCTCATTCTGTATGAAGGACAAAAAAGTTAAAGATTAACTGTACCATAATTAATTTAAACTAGTTAAATAGCAATGAAAACTTCTTATAAAAACAGATAAATATTAGATTAGAATAGTTGTAGTGTCTTTGATATCAATCAAAATTTCCAAAGCTAAAATACATGAAAGATTGGAAATTTTTTTCTTGGTCTCAGTTTTCCAGGCTGATTCAATTTTGAAATTCCTCAACACTGAGAGTAATAATGCTCAGTAAGTCTTAAATTAAATTCTTTAGATATAAAATTAATATGAAAAAATAAGTTAGAAAGCATAACCAAATTGAGACTATTTACTTTGAATACATGTGTTGTTAAAACATTTTACAAAAGGTTATGCTCAAATGTTTACATTTTAAAACTGATTTTTAGATTTGAAACCTTCCATGAAAACATTCTGATTTTGAAGCTGCACAGAAAAGTCTGTGCACAAATAATTGAGTTATCTACTACAGTTCTTTGAGAGTTGCATTTTCTAATATTGAATTGCTATTGTTTTAGGGCTTCTGCATTCACATCTACAGCTTTCATTTCAGCTGTGAAAAGCAAGTCACGACCATCAAGTCAAATCCAATCAATGGCGTCTGTATGTTGTTATTCAATCGCCTTAGGCCGATTGTGCCAGTGCCTGGAGTGCCCTTGTGCACCACCACATGCTTTCCTATGCCTCTTTTCCTGCTGTCTTTTCATTCCTAGGACCACTGTGTATCTGAATTGACTTGATGGCAGGGAATTTGGTTTGGAGTTTTTTATTCCCTCCTCCCAAGGAGTCTGAAGGAGCTGTGGTGTCAAGGTGGTTATGCAATGGATCAAGAACTGAAGAGCCAGCCCTTCACAACCACCAGCCACTTTGCAGGTGAAAGCGGAGCTTTCTTCTGTTTTAGAAACTACAAATCCCCACAAGGTTTCCTGAACTACTGGGTTGCTATTCCTTGGAAACTGCTAGATGGCAGGGAGTTGTGTGTGTGTATGTGTGTGTGTGTGTGAGTATTGCTGGTTTAAAAGGAGCCATGTAAATTACAGGTATTTATTTTATTAGTACTTTTATTTTATTGACTTATTTATATGTTTTTTTTGGACAATGTCTTTTTTTTCATTGTTGTATTTTCTTTGGTAACGTTGTGTTGGTCCACGTAGACTAGAGAAACAAAATCATAGACACGCATATGGATATAAGGAAAAAGTTTATATGCAAGAGGAATGAGACATTGAGAAAGCATCCCAACCCAGTTCAGATCAAAGTCATAAGTCCTATATTAGCCCATATGCCCGATACCAGTTTTGACTCATGAAGTCACAGGTCAGTGGTGCAGAACCCAGCACTGGCAGGGGTCTCCCCATGGCTCCTTGCTTCCAAGGCTTAGGGTCCATCAACAGCACCCGTGGTGGTAGAGGCAACTCAGTGCTGGCAGGGCTCTCCATGTGGTTTTGTCAGCGTCAGAGATCTGGTTCCATCAGGATAAGGCTGTGTGGCTTCTCCTCCGGCTCCTGCAGCTCCTTGGACGCTGCCATCTTATCTTCTCCATAATTCATCATCTCCGAGACTAACTCTCAACAACTGGGCATATAGCTTCTCATCTCCATGAGGGAAATACAGCAAGATTTCCCAGAAGTCTCAGGAGAAAGCCATGCCCACACGGAGACCTTATTGGCTACTCAATGGCTAGCTCCAGATTAACAGGTTAGACTCCACCCTGACATCTCAATCATGAAATTAACATAAGCACATGAATGCCACACATGTCTTTTCTTTGGTACATATTGTTGTCTCTGCAGGCCTATCTAGGTAAGATAGAATGGATGAACACTCTGGAGGAGAAAACAATGGGAGGGATGGTTGCAGGGGGAACATAGGAGATGGGGAGGAGGAGGAAAAGAGGTGGTATTGACCGACCCAGGGATAGGGAACAAGTGATTCAAAATCAGTACAAGATGGGTGTGAGAAGTCTGAGAGGGATTGATCAAGAGTGATATAATAGAGGGAAAATGCTGAAACCCAAATGGAGGCTGAGTATGATAGTGAGACAAGAGGAAAGTAAAAAGAAATAGAGGAAATAACTGAGATTCATAGGACATTTTTAGAGGTCTAAATGGATGCATGTACATAGGTAAATATATTTACATATGATGATGGGGGACTAGATCTACATGTATTTACTTATAGGGTTAGTATTAAGAGAGCAGATGGGCATTGAACCTCCTCTCAAGTAGTTCCTCAATGCAAGAACACTTTGTTCTATTATATTGGCATTCCATGATGCTCACCTTCCTGATACGATCACTGAAGACATATGTGAGAATAAGCAAAAGTGGTGAAGATGTAGCGTCTGGGGTCTTAAAGGCTTGAAAGTAAACAAGTGGCCATCTACCTCAGAAGCAACAAAGCCCACATGGATGAAGCACACCAGCTTGTGTGACCACAGGTTGTTGAAGGGATCAGGTATCAGGCATCAAAGAAGTAAAAATTATATCATCATAAATAAGAAGGAGTACAGATTGAGGACCCAAACCCCATCAATAGGTGAAATGACATCTCCTTACAGAGGGGTTGCAGGGAGGAAACGAGCCAGTTAGCATACAATGTAGCAACAATAAAACATGCAACTTTTCTCTAGTTCTTAAAGCTTCCTCCATCCCACTATCACGATCCCAATTCTAACTTACAAATCCAGCTAGACCAGTAGATGTACAGTGGTACAGATAGGAACCTGAAACATGGGGATTTCAGGACAGATGATCCGTTCAGGACCAGTGGTGAGAGTGGTGATACCAGGAGGGTGGAGGGAAGGTAGAGTAGAAAGGGGAAACCAATTGCAGGGATCTACATGTAACCTCCTCCCTGGGTTATGAACAACAGAGAAGTGGATGTAGGGACAAATGCACTGTATACAATATGACAAGATAATGATAATTTCTAAGTTATTAATGGTTCATGGGGGAGGGTTAGGGTTAGGGTTAGAGTGGGGAAGAAGGGGAAATATGGGGAGCTGATACCAGGGGCCTAAGTAGAAGAACGAAGTCTTGAGAATGATTATGCCAACAAACGTGCAAATGTGGTCTGTAAACAATTGATGCATGTATGGATCGTGATGAGTTATATGAGCCCCCATTAAAATGATTTTTTTTAAAAAGGAGCCATTGTGGCTATTGGCTAATCTTTGAGCTATTAAGTGCAGGTTGGTGGTTCAAAGCAACCAGGTGCTCTGTGGAGAAGAGAGGAGGCTGTCAGTGCTGGTACGAATGCCCAGCCTTGGAAATGCTGTGCAGCATTGCTGTGTGTCAGAACTGACTCAAAGGCAGTACGCTATTCCCTTTTGGGAAGCCAAGTTGGCATAACGGATTATGCATTAGATTGCTAGCTCCTAGGTCAGGAGTTTGGAAACTCAACACTTCTACAGGAAAGAGGATGAGGATTTCTTCTCTGTGAAAGTTTACAACCTTGGCAAATCAAAAGGGCAGTTCTGCTCATTTCGGTAGGGTCACTGTGAAGAGGAGTCGACTTCCTTCGCTCCCCAGCCTGGAATGGCTTCCTCACTCTGATGTGTAGTTCAGTTTTCAGCCCAGATGAACATAGCTCTACCTAATCCCAAATAATTTTACTTTTTCTGTTGAATTTTCATAAAACTCGTTCATGCTCTTTTGGTGTGCTATCAAGTTGATTTCCACAGAGGAACCTAAAGGGAGAGTAGTCTTGCTTCCTTGGGATTTTCTTTACTGTCATCTTCAGGGAGGCAGAACTCCTGGACTTTCTCCCATGGAATTGCTGGGTGGGTTCAAGTCGACATCTCAATCATCAGGCAAGCTAAGTGTTTAACGATCATGTCACAGGGGCTCTTCATGAATTCGAATTTGGAATGTATGTATTCATTGGTCTATCTCTTTAGTTATATGCTTTATCTTCTGAAATTAAAGCCAAAAAGTGAACCAAAGAAGGCTCCACTGACGTGTTTGAGGTTGGCAGGTTGTGAGGCATCCAGGTCTGTGGAATTTGGTCCTATGAATGGTCTAGTGAATTTAGGATTCCAGGATATTCTTTCCCAGGAAGTTCTTTTAGATTGGAGGCTAAGCAGTGTTTTGCAAATTGCATAGTATCTATTGCACAGTGAATAACGTGTATACTTCTTTTAGAAATGTACACATATTTCTTAAAAGGAGCCCTGATGGGACGGGTTACACATTGTGCTGCTAGCCACAGGCCAGTAGGTTGCCATCATCGTCGGCTTCTTGGGAAAAATATGAGACTTTCTACTCCCATAAAGACATGTGGGTTGGGAAATCCACAGGGGTCACTATGAGTTGGCATTGATCCGATGAAAGCAACTTTGAGTTGTTGTTTGTTTCAAAGACAACAATATCATACATAAAGCCCAAAGAGTCGAACCCACTGCCACCAGATTGATGCTCACTCATAAAGAGCCCAGAGGATAGAGATGCGCTGTCCGAGAGGGCATCCTCCAAGGCTGGAATCTGGGTAGAGACAGACCACCGATTTCTCCCTCTCAGAGCACCTGGTGAGTTTGAACCTTTGAACTTTCAACTCCTGTAATATGACACTATCAAAAATCAAAGGACCACCCTCCCCTCCCCGCCCCAAGTCACTGCCACTGTCTTGCTTCTGACTCAATGTGACCCTGTAGGTCAGGGTTGAACTGCTCCTGTGGGTTTCTGAGACTTTACCCCTTTCTGGGGGAGGAAAGCCTCATCTCTCTCCTGCTCAGCCAAACTTGTCTCGACCTTCTGCTTGCGCTTGGCAGCTCAGCCCACAACTGACTATGCTAAATGTTAGCTTTATCCTTGGTACGTGATAAAAATACTGCATATAAACTCCGCTCTGGAGTACGGACAACAGGGAAGTAGGTGAAGGGACACATTGGGCAGTGCACGATATGAAAAGGTAATAACAATTTGTACATTATTAAGAGTTCGGGGGGCGGGGGAGGGGGCTGAGCCCCGGTGGCTTAGTGGTTGTGTGCAGGACTGCAGCCCACTGGGATGGAGGTTCAGTTCCAGCAGCGGCTCCACATGAGCAAAGGCTGGGCCTCCTACTCCCACCGCCAGAGGGCAGTGATGTCCAAAAACCAGCAGCAACAACAACACAGAAAGAGTTCATGGGGGAGGGAGGGGACGAAAGGGAAATCTGGGGAGCTGGTACTGGGGTCCGAGGCGCAGGGAGGATGTTTTGAGAGTGATGATGGCATCAAGTGTGAAAGCATGGCCTGCGTACAATTGATGTATGTATGGATCGTGAGGGGAGGTGTATGAGCCTCCAATAAAATGATTTATAAAAACAACGCTATTAAAAAAACCAATACTATTTACCCACATATGCAAGCTTTGTAAAGAGATATGCTTTTTCTTTTTAAAAAGAGTTCTGTCATATAATATGCATATTATACAAGTCAT
This sequence comes from Nesogale talazaci, assembly GCA_004026705.1. Classification (NCBI taxonomy): domain Eukaryota; kingdom Metazoa; phylum Chordata; class Mammalia; order Afrosoricida; family Tenrecidae; genus Nesogale; species Nesogale talazaci. The sequence continues at coordinate 588 of PVJH01020730.1, read as the reverse complement.
AATTTAATCTTGGAAGACTTGCATAGTCATCACCCCAACCAATTTCAGCACATATTCTTCTTTCGTGTACTCCTTGCTATCAGGACCGCCATCCCTAACAACTATAGTCCTAAGAAACCAACAATCCAGTTACTGTCTATTTGGATTTGCCTATTCTAAACAGAAAAATACAGAAAACAACAAAACCCCCCCCCCCCAATGACAGTAACAAAGTAAAACAGAGAAGCACCTCTATCAAAAAGAAAGCAGAAAATATAAAAAAACATGAGAAAATTTAAAATGGTTCAAAAGGAAGATGGTATGATTGCCTGTTAAGTTTTAACCTGTCTGCATGTGTAATAGTCCGCTTTTCAGTGTGCTGCAAAGCAGGAAGACTATGTGTATCCCTAGCGCAGAGGAGACCGACTGGAGCATTAATCTGCATGCATGTCCTTTTCACATCCCCTCCCCCCACTGCCCTTGACTGGAAACCACTTTAAACTGGGTTCCAAAGGGAGAGCAAATGATGAGATACTACATTTTAATTTAATTACATCTGCCATAATTGAATTTGCAATGCTTCTGCCTGATAACAAAACTAGGCACAAA